>JANHFX010003801.1:40144-112237 GCA_027560015.1 Chloroceryle amazona
GAAGAAATACAGCCTTCAAGCAGCTATGGTGTGAATTAGTCCAGCTGGAAAAGAGCCAGGCTGTAGGAACAGCCGTGCTGAGTCAGACCGAGGGGTCACCTAGACCATATCCTGTCTCTGACCAGCCTGTAGCGGATGCTCAGCAAAAGAGCACAAGAGCAGGGTGAGTACAGCAATATTTCCTCCACTTCACCCTTCCAGTTTCTGGCAATCTGGAGTTTAGGAACTTCCTGAGACAAGCTGTATCTTCATCTCTGCCATCTAAAAGTCTTTGATGGACATGTCTTTCAAGAATTTTCTAATTGCTTTTTGAACCCATTTACACTTTTGGCCTCCACAACATCCTGTGGTAATGGGTGTCACAACGTGGTTGTGCATTGGGTGTGTTGGTTTGAAACCTCACGATCCCGTAAGGGCTCCCCAGTCTTTGCACTAAAAGAGACATGTTTGTATCACATTCTCCATGCCATTCCTGATTTCATATACCTCTCACATCTGCCATCCCAGTGGTCTCTTTTACACCTGAACAGACCCAATCCATATGACACGTCTTTATTTTGAAGGCTTTCTGTAGCTTTGATGATGCCATTGATCTCCTGTGACCCTTTCTGGTCCTTCCTGAAGTGGTGAGAAGGGCAGACACCATCAATGTACATAGAATACAGGGATGCAGATAAGCAGCTTTTTATTTTCTCTGTTTCTTCCCTAATAAATCCTGATCTGTTTTTGTTTCTGAGTGCTGCTGGGCCCCACGTTACGTACTTGACACCACTATCTTCAGTGATTGCAGAGTGTCTTTCCTGAGTGGTAATAGATAATGTAATGTCCATTACTGTATAGATATTGTCAGGGTGAGGTTTTTTTCCCGGTAAGAATGACTTTCCATTTTTATCATGAAATTTTTATTTGCTATTTTATAATTTGCTAATGTGAGATTGCAATCACTGACAGAATGAGATTTGCCGTGATGCTTCACAACCAACTTTAGTTATTTTACTATCTACGGAATTAGCTTTTTAGTAACCTGGGCGAGATGAATACTGAGCTAATGCTTAGGGTCACATTTCTAAGGGCAGTAGTGGACACAAGCCATCAGGCTTTGGGTTTTGTGCCTGTAGGATGCTCTTCTCTGGACCAAAGCTGTGTTGAGCATCTCAAAAGGAGGGCTGACACCAACAGACTCTCTCCTTTCTTGAATGACAAATACCAATTCCTACTTTATCATACTACAGGGAGCACAGAGTTGAAATGCATTATTAGTGAGATGAGTGTAATGCACACACTCGGGGCTATTCCAGGCACTGAAGCTAATCCAGGCTGTGGGGTACAGCTGAGGCCTGAAGCTATACAGGATGCAGATTGGTTTCCAAGTTGAAATTACATTTTCTTTATGAAGCTTTAAATATTCCAGGACAGTTATGTTTTGAAGGCACACCTCTTCTGATGCTGGTCTATGACAGTGGCAGAAAATGTGCAGGTGTAACCTTAAATCCCACAGGTTCTGTCTCATCTCATAATCTGAGATCTTCTTTCCCCTATACGTTGACTCTGTATATCCTAGAGGTGCTGTGGAGGGCCCACTGATCAACTGCTGCATTGGAAAGTAGGGACGCAGTGAGGCTGGTGATGTTTTTTGAGGTTTACATTTGTTTGTGATTGGCTGTTGCAGAGTGGGAAGAAGAAGTCAGCCTTCCTTGTGACAGATGCTGGGGATGCAGAGCCAGGATAGGTTGTTTCTGATGGGAGCTCATGGTATGAAATAAATAAGGGGAAAGTGAGATTGAAAGACACATTGTATAAGATGTACAACTGGCAAGATGCCAACATAAATATTCATTGAATATGTTAATTAGCAACTATTGCTGTTACTAATTAACTAATTTATTCAACAAATAGCATTCAGGCCACTCTAGAACACTGCATACTGTTACTGCTAAAAGGGATATCAGTTTCCCTGGCTGTCACCTGGAGACATTGATATTTCTTTGCAAGTACTTTGATATGTGGAGATTAAAACTGCTGCAGGGGGCCAATGGAGCAGAGTATATCTCTGATAGAGTAGGAGAAGTCCAATCTTATTCCCAGCAACATGTGTAAGAAGTTTAATCCAGTAGTGCAACCTCAATCAGAGAAGAATGGCAAGACTTCTTTTTGGATGACAGCAATAGTGTGTAGGTTGCAGAGAGTCTGCAAGGGAATGGATGGGCCTCTCTGTGAACTGTCTTTTAAAAAAGAAGAGGTAAATCAAAGGTGGAAAAAAGAGTCAGCATAAAGGGTTTTCATGGAAAAGGACCTGCCTGTCAAAATGACAGTGGACAGCAAAGAGTTGCGAAAGAGGTTGGCCTTACTGAGTGTGCGGATGATACAACAGAAAACAGAATTCACTGTTGGAAAGTGCAAACGAATGCACTTCAGAGAAAAACAATCTGAATATTGCATATGTAATGAGGGCTTCTAAAATACCTATTACCAGTCAGAAAAGGGAAATGAGAGCCACTGGGAACAGTCCTATGAAACCAGTACTCGATGGTGATCAAAAAGGCCAATGGGATGTTAGTAATGATTGGAAAAAGAATAAAGAAAAATAAAATATTATTAAGGCATTATTTAAATCCAAGTACTTTCAAACACTTCTGGTCTCAGTAACACAGAGAAGAACTAGACTAGATCTGTAAGTGTGATAGAAGAGGTTATGATAGTTATGGAAGAACAACTTCTAGGCAAAGACTGAACAAATAGAGTGGAATCTTCCTTATGGAAAAAAGTGATGATGAAAGGCAACATCTGAGAAAAATGTTTTAAGTCCCAAATGGCATTGAAAAGGTAAATAAAGACAGCTGTTCTTGCAATAGAACTGGGAGACATGCAAAGAAATGATCAAGCAGCAAATTCAAACAAGAAGAAATACTGTTTCATACCACATCTAATGGATTTGTGGAACTCCTTGCCCAGGGTGTTATGGAGGCCAAGAATATAACTGGTTTAAGAAAAGGAATAGAAACATTCATGGTGAAAAAATTCTTTAGTGTCTCTTGAATGCAAAGGCTTAGGAAGTTGTTGATTGCCAAAAGCTGGGAGGAGGCTGTGCCCGCAGGAGGTTTACTGTATTGTGCCCTTCTTTGGAGTCTCTCTACAAATCTGCTGCATGTCACTGTTAAGAGACAGAGTCCCGGGTCCTTGGACACATGTGTGACCTTGTGTAAGAAATTTTGTTGATTCTCTGCAGTGAGGATTGAGATTCCTTTGAGGTCCATTCCATCTCATCTTCTCTAATTAGACACTGGAGAAGAGCCAAAGGATGGAAAAGTCCCACTCAATCTGTCTGTCTGTCTATCTATCTATCTAAACAATGGGTGCCATTTAGCAATGGCTTAAGCTTTACTGTGCATCTTACAGTACTTCAGACAAATGTACCTTGACATGCAATTGAGCCACCAGTGGTATGCTGACATATACAGTAGGTGTGGATTGCACCACCATACTAACAACTCTCTCCAGTAAAGTAGTGGGCTGATCCTTATGGCCAACTACCCTAGCACTGTCTCTGTAGCAATACACTCAGGCAACCACGGCTGACTAGTAAATTTGGGTATGGCAATAGCATCCCCAGGGGCTTGGCTCTGACTGCCTGCACTAGCAGACTGTTAGAGCACCCCTGACATGAAATTGGCCCATTCTAACTCTGTTCCTGGGCACAGCACTTAGACCAGCACAGGAACCATTTCCAGTAAGCGGTTACCATGTGAACACTTTTAACCAGGCAGTTCACTAGCACAGACACTGCCTCTTCCATGCCAACTGACTGCAGTGCCCAGGAACACTGCTGGGCATCTTTAATTTACCGGTGTACATTTAGTTTCTGTGTCTGGATCCCATTACAGGATTAGGTCCAAAAGGACAGGGGAGAGAAATTTGTGAATCAAAGCAGTGCAAATTTGTTGCCTATGAAGGGCAACATTCTCATGTGAAGCTGAAGGAAGAGAGTCTACTCAAAGAAAAACCCAAAGATTCTTATCTGACCTGTAAGAAATGCGTATTTTGGAACTACATCACTAGCAATAGTGGGATGCTGAGCTGGAAAGTAAAGGATCTGGAACAGAGGCTCAAGGATTCTGAAACTCAAGGGAGGATGGCCTGGAGGAAAATCCTAACAAAACGAGAAAAGGAAATAAAGGCGCAAATGAAAACATAACCAACATTTACACAGTACCTGAGACAACGACCTCCTAGCAAAGCTTCTTAGAACTGCTGCATTTTAAATAAAATATAAAGTGAAGCAGCAATTAACTAAAAAGACAATCCAAGTCCATCCCCTACAACAAGTTGCAATATGTAGAGAAATATGTATGAAATTTCTTTGATGGGGCTTTAAAGTATGAGATAAAAGTGGTGTTGAGAAAGCAGTATTCTTCTCCTATCTGGTCCACCATCACCAGAGACTGGTAAGTCAGTGATGGTAACAGCCTAGCATTTGGTACTGCTGATTTTTAAGGTGGTTGAGAGAAAATGTAAATGCATGCTGTTCCCAAAGTGTTGATTGCATTTTATTAAAGCATGAAAAATACCCTTCAGCTGACATTACTCATGCTCAAACTGACAAAAAGCACTGCATGAAAGGATAATAGCTGGTTCTCTTCCTGTTTTAGCAAGTTGCAAAGATATAAACTTAGGCTTTCAGAGGAGCATGGAGCTTTTCTTCCACATCACTACTATGCTCTAACTTTGGATCAGGGTAAAGCGGCATCAGGCTTCATGCACAGAGCTGTCATGTTTTCTGGTGTGGGGTGATGTGGGTGGTGGATGGATCTGATGTGCTGGTTCATGTGGCAAAGGAAGCACCATGTGTGAGAAGCAAGAGCCAGGAGCCCTGGGAGGACTCTGTAGCACAGGAACAGGAGTAAGCCCCAGAAGCTGGGCCAGCAACATTCAGGCTTTGCCCCGAGAGATCTCTGGGCTCCACTTCAGGAAAGCTTCCTCTTGCTTTCATAATTTAACTTGCTCACAAAATGTTTTCTCACAACACACAGGTTCTTTTTCATTAGTATTTTTGGCAATATTTACCAGGTTTATTTTTAATATGGTGCAATGGCTCACACCCTACAGGACTCTTTTTAATACAGTGAAGACTCTTCTCTCATTGGATAAAGTCATCATGAGAGAAAAAGATTTTAGAGTAGTCTAGGGAAGGGGGGGAAAAAATAGAGGGGGATGGTTTTCTTTCAAGGAAGATCAACATGTATCTACAAATCAAAAAAATTTGTACAGCCTACGCTTAAAAACCCTGGAGAGTCCCTCACAGGGAGGATATCACCTCAGGGAAAGTCCATCACTCCCTCCAACCCGTGTAATGCACTGGCTCTGGGTGCAAGTGAAATTAGCTCCAAACGCTGTCTCCAAACCCAGCCTTGCCCCCCTCCTGTAGGAAAATGTTTCCCAGCTCAGCTCCCCCTGTGCAGGCATTGGCTCCCCCCACAGCACGAAAAGATGATGCTAAAGCCCCCCAGGGCAAGTGAGAAACTGGAGGGTGCCCATCATCCAAGCCCAGGCCCCCATCCATCATGTGGTTATTGTGATGAATTCTCACTACTTGGTTTGGAGAAAGAAGAGAAGTGGGCCGTTCGCACCTGAGACATTTCCAGGGATATCACAAATCCTAGGGGATCTGCAGAAAGTCAAGCCCATCCACAGAGGCTGGACACCCCACACCTCCCCCTGCTCCCCAGCAGACAGCTTGGAGACATCACAACAGATGGGGTGGGACTCCAGTCTTTTCTGGCTTTTCCAGATAAGCTTTGGAAGGCTGTCCAGGGGACAGAGCCACTTGGTGGCCCTGACTTAGCCCATCCATCCTGGCATCCCATAGAGGATCTGATCCCATCTGAAGGCAGTCTTCACTAAAGTCCAGAAGGAAATAGCTGGGAACCATGTCTCTTCCTTTGGGAAAGTCCTGTCAAGGTATTACTTTCGCAAATGAATCCTGGCCACATAATTCTGTAACGTAGAGGTGTGGGAAGTGAATACTCATATCATCCTCCCAAGGGAGATGTATTTTAAATAATGGCAAATACTGTAATTTCTAGATGATGTCTATCTCTATTGCACATCCTTCCTCTGTCCAGTTACCGGAATAAAGCATATCCTTTAGTAACACTGAATATAAAAAGCAGCCCCGTTTTCGCTCAGAGCACAGACAGTGATGTGGTTGTGTTTTGTCTAGTGTCATTTATGAAGACTTTTTAACATCTCACAAGGAACATCTCTTTAAAACAGACTGACAGCTTTGCACTTTAATCCATTAGGCTACAAAATACAGAAAAATGAACAGAAAAGTACCTCTTTTTAAGCTACTGTTGCTTAAACTGATTCTGTATTTACATATTTAGCAGCAGACAAATAATGGGCTTGTTCATTATCAAGTTTGTTTTGTCGCACTTTTATTCTCCTCACAGCTTTGTTGGGAACTGATAGCCCATCAACAATGCACTGGGGGAAATAATGTCATCTCATATGAATTAACTGCAAGGCACCTCCTTGATTTCCAAATGCCTGCATGCATTGTTCCATTCACAGTATATGGTGCTCCACTCCCTTTTGTATAAGGGCAAATATTTTTACATATACAGGTCATCAGATAGCTCAAGTTCTTTCTGTTTTGACTGGATTCTGAAGGACTATACTCAGAAACCAGTCACATGTATTCCTCCTCCTGTCTCATTGTCCATGCTTCTTGACAATCAGTCAGTTGTCCTTCTTGGCTTTTTTTGCTTGGAGCAGCTGAGTAAAGCCACATGCTCTTTAGATAATCAGCTGATCCTTGAAGCGTGCATTGCCAGTCATGACTCAGTAGATATGGAGACACTGTCGCTAGCTGGCCTTATGATATACTCCTCGTGGCTACTGAATAGGCAATAGCACAAAGGGATGAGGAAAGACATTCAGGACACATGTACAGGCCAAAAGTATGGCATGGCAAAGCATATCTTTATTTAAAGGGACATGTAGCCTTCGGCCAGGTCTTCATTTGTTGCACTTGGATGTCACGTACATGAATACAGTAGGCCTGCACTTATGCATTTCACCCACAGATCCCACTCTTCTACATCCTCTCTTTCAAATGCTTATCCTTCACAGAGGAAAATTTCTGGAGATCCATTGCCTGGACTAAGTGCAGAAAACACGCACAGAGACCCCATTCTTCCCTTTAATGAGATGCCATCTCCATTTAACTAGTTTCTGGCAGAATTTTCAAGCATTGCAAATCTCACATTCCAATTACATCAGTCGGTATTTTGCTCTTTGGCAAAGGCCACCAACTTCAGCAGCTTGCTGCATTCACTAACAGTAGCAGAGATTACCAACAAAACAGGGCGACAGGCCTAAATAAGCAAGTTACATGCAAGGAGCCAGATCCTTGGCCCAGCTGGGGCTGCTTTGCCCAGCTCTGGCAGCACAAAGCTGTCACCAAGCCAGCCCAAACAGCTGTTGGAGGATTCCCTTGGCGCAAAAGAATTCCTGAATGGCAAAGAGCCACTAAAGCAACTCCTACACAATCTCACTTACTGGTCCCCAGAAATCCCTGACAGCTGGGACAGCACAATGGGGCCAGAAGCACCTGTTACCATTCAGAGCAGCCTAAAGGCTGCTCTATAGGGCAGTGAATGGCAAAAGGAGCACCCAGCATCTTTGGGAGCACAGAGAAGCCTGTCTTTATCACCTCGCATCCACAGCCGGAGGTGCACTGTGGGAATAGGCGCTGCTGTGGTAGAGTCAGAAGCTCAAGGCACCCCGTGTGTGCCTGTGCTTTCTGATGTCTGTATTTGTGGAGACTTGGAGTGAGGGAAGAAGGAAGTCTGGACCTCTTCAAGGGGAAGGAACCTGGAAGCAGAGCCATATTTTGCATCTTGGCACCCTTCAGTATGGACCCACTGAAAACCTCAGATGTGAGCCCCCTTCCAGAAATATGGAGCCATCTATTCTGGTAGCAAATATTGTCACCTTCTCCAGTTTGGCATTTCAGGTAAAACCTAGGGTTATCTCTCAACCTGCAGGAGGTCTGCTAGAACCTTTCCCTGCATCTCGCTTGCCCTTGTGATCAACTGGCACTTGCCAATTCCCTGTTGTCAGTGACCCCAAACGGTTATCTCGCTCCTAACTCTCCTCTCAAGACTAATACAACTCCCTTTTTATTCAGTGTCTATCTGTCACAAAGCTCCCAACTGATGCTCTTAGGCATTCTGCACTACTCAGATTTTGGATTTAATGTCTGAAAGTCATTAGTCATTTGTCACTTGGGAACAGATAAGTCCCTTACAAACACAGAGATATCCCTGGAGAAGATGCTATTTCCTCCTCATGACCGTAAAAGACTCTATGTTGGGGTGTGCTTCTACAGAAGATGTACAGAAGAATGAAGACCCTGATTATACACGAGTTTGGGGGATAATGTTAAGGCAAATTTACCTTTTTTTCCCAGGATCAAGTTGTGCCTGAATCTCTAAAATAAAATCTGTATAAATGGTGCAAAACAGAGGAATAATTTGCTATTTTTATTTCATCAGCCACACACTGAATTCCAAATAAATAACTAAATAAATTACAGCTTTGTTAGTAATCTTTTCTTAGTGCTCATCATGGGATTCATCCCCAGCCCTAGACAGACTTCACTCAAATGACAGTATCAGCATCAAGTTTTCATGCAACATCTGAATGGAGCATTGTCTCTGTGCTGTGCTCTTAACACGCTCTTGCTCTTATTAATTGGGTACTTAATAAGAATTTGTGAGGAATCCACCTTTCATATACTGCCAATGTGAAAGGGATTAATATTGAAGAGATCTAACAAAGGACACAAAGACAGGCCCTGACCCCGAGACCTTCTAATCAAGGATTTAGACAATGCACAACAGGTGAATGCCCCATTAGGATAAATGGAGACAGGAAGGAGGAATGGTAGACAAGTGCATTTGCTAAGCTAATAATCACAGTGATCTCAAGAGTCACAGGTGGTTACTAGCTGAACCCATGATTCAACAGCCAAAGAAGTTTAGTCCCAAAGCTTATGAGATGAATGTGCTCTATGTGAGCAAAATTCAAAGCATTTTAAAGCCACTGGCAAGACTCCCATTAATGAGGCCTGAGGAGCTGAAATATTTACCTCTTGGTTTTAATCATTATTGGATGCAAAATTTGTGGATGCAATAAAGACAGTGGTTTTATGGCATATTCTAATCCCTCAATAAATATTCCCAGCAAATGCCTCTGTGTTCCTCGGGAGATAAATTACCTGTTTCTTTTCCTCTGATCCACACAGGCTAATGCTGTTCTGGACTCCGCTTTTAGTAGCACTTCCTTCTGACATCAACAAGCCAGAGGCACCAACTACCTTTCATCTCAAATCCTATTGCTTCCTGGTGCATTAACTGAATTCAGAGCAATAGTTTTCGACCTGTACCTAGTTTTGAAGATTAGTATTTTCTGAACTGAAGTTCAGTGGCGTGCTTAAAAACCTGTCTAACCCTTCCAAGCACAACAGCTGGTCTAATAAAAGTTATTCCTTCTCCCTACAAATTTTGACCTTTCAAATTATTAATTGGGTGCTCAGAAATATCAGAGTTTTGCCTTTTCTGGAAAACTTGTCCCAAATGCAAAGCTAATCTAGCATTTTAATTTATCAAGTAAATGATTTTTAATTGTGGCTCGAAAAAGGGTCAATAAGAATAATGCAGCTGGGATCAGGTAAGCAAGCAATCAGGGAGAGATCAGAAAAGGTGTGGGGGAAGAGAAACAATATTCTATTTAGGAAGGGAAAAAAAGTGCTCTTAAGTTGCTGATGAAAACCCACTCATTCCAAGAGGGATATGTCACCAAGATTTTGCAAGATGAGGAAAGAAATGAAAATTGTGACCAGCAGACCTCTGGTTTTGCAGGCAAGGAAGTGTTTGCAAGCATCTTTGTTTTGGACAGGTTATATATTCTCTCAATATGTGCCAGAGGGGCATTGCTGCCATAGAATAAAACCCTGAAAAAAAAGTCCCCAACTGTTTTGTGTAATCCTGTAGTAAATATGACAAAAGTAACAAACAGAAGTAACCAAATGCAAAGCCAATGGAAACAGACTCAGAGCTCAAGTCTGCACTGCAGAGAACTGCTGGAATAGCACCATCAGGCAGTGCATGGAGATGTCCCTGCCTCACACAGGGCTTACAAACAAAAACCCGTGGTTTGCCCCTCTGGGACAGCACATTTGCCTCTGGGCTGAGGGTGGAGGTGAAACAAGTCACACTGCCAAAAGCGCAGTTTTCCTGATACAAGCTACATTCACAATAAGGCATTTTGCTGGTGGAGAACACTGTTAAAGCTATATTGGCAGAGTAAGGAGATGTGGATCTGATCCGAGAGAAGCTGGCAGGTTTGCATACTGTGTATTATCCCTTTCCAACCTTCTCTTCTGAATAAAAAATGGTGTGGAATCTAATTTCCTCTCTGAATAAAACATGAATATAGATGAGACAAAGTAAGGACGCAAAGACCACAGCAGCATACTTTCTTGTTCTTCTTACTATTCAACATCATGGCAGCTCACATATAGAGCAGCTCTAGAAACCATCTGTCATTGAGCGGCTCTTTATTCAAATGAAATCAACTGTGAAGTAATCATGGTTCTCATTTTTATTATCTCTCCTTACAGTGAACTTGATTAAAATCCAGCGCACGGTATGCAAACAGGCTGTTGTAAATTTGTACTCTGACAAAAGGGGGAAGAAAGTGATCTGCCCACGTGCCTAGAACTTTGTCATTATACATGGGGACAAAAAAAGGAAGGGGCATACTGGGTTGCATAAACAAGTTTGTCCGGACACAAACTGTCCTAGCCCTATACAAAGGCCACGTCTGCTGCATGACACCATCAGAGGGGCCGAGGAGAAGCTAATTTTACTAGCACATATGAAAGGCTTGGGCATGTTCTGAATAAACTAGATAGTCTGCCTTCAGCAGCACATGCTTTAAAGTCTTTGCCCAGGAGGATGATCTGAGCTGCTGAGGAATGAACCCAAAACAGACGTGATTCTCCTTTCACTTCTGGCGGTGTAAATGGGGAGTGATTCCATTGTATGGCTGGTATGAATGAGACTGGGAAACAGTCCCAATCAGTCAATCATTCCCTGCTTTGTCTATTCATTAAACCCCTCTTCTCCTCTGCACAGATGGCCAATGTACTATTGTACTCCAAGAACTGGCCAAGTTAAAAAAAAAAACAACAAAAAAAGAATATGCCTGACAAGTCAGCAATAAATGTTTGTTTTTCAAAAAAAGGGCCATATTAGTCTGCTTCTACAGATAAGGCTTAAGCTATACATATACACATGTATGTAAGTAGATCCAGATATGTAGATATATCTATGAGAGGATATATATAACATGCATACACACAAACATATGTGAGTGTGTATATATATGTATCTCACTCCAACGCCCACAGATTTCCCAGCACAAAGCAAAAGGTGTCATCTACTTTTTTAAATCATGGTAGCTAGTGCAGTGCTAACTAACCTCTCTCTGTGCCTTGGAAAAGGCACAGCCAGAGAGGGAGACTGCAAATGTTGTGAATTTGGTAGAGCACCATTTTGCAGCCATGCCACCTAAAACCAGGAGTATGTCCAGGAGTGCAGCTGTGAAGTGTGCGCATTGTGCTGCTGCTCCCGGGACTGCCGGTGGCAAGTGGCAAGCACTGGACTAGAAAGGGGAGGGTGAAGGAGAAGAATAAGGTGATGAGCAGACAGTGGCTGCCATGTAATTCCTGACAGTATCCCAAGGTATAACCAGTGAAGAGATGGTGTCTGTCACCTGGCATTCCCCAGCCAGTCTATGTGACCCATGAGGCAGGGTTGGTCAACTTCAGGGCATTAAGCCCAACTGTCCTTAGCCATAGAGTGCTCAAGTACCAAATAAAAACTCTGTACTTTCTTCTAGCAAAATCCTGTAGAATAATTATCTGAGGTTAATACTTACACAGGGCTCAGCTCACCCCAAGGATGACTTTCCCATGTTTCCCTGGGACATGCTACAAAATTCAATCCCTGCTGAAATCTTAGAGCTCTGGCTAGTCACAGGACCCAGAACACATTTGGCAGTTATAACATTCAGATTGTGTGCATTCATAATTACCAAAGCATTTTACAGTAGTCCCATCATACCACACTGCTTGAAATGGTGATCCAGGGCACCCTCTGAGTGCTATAGAATCATAGAATTGTATAGGTTGGAAAAAAGCCTTTAAGACTGAATCTTAACCTAGCAGTGCCAAGCACCATTTCTACACTTTTTTTAAATACCTCCAGGGATGGTGATGCCACCACTTCCTTGTTACAGGGCTTAGCAACCCTTTTGGTGAAGAAATTTTTCCTCTTATCCAACCTAAACCTCCCCTGGTGCAACTTGAGGCCATTTCCTATTGTCCTATCATTTGTTACTTGTGAGAAGAGACCAACACACACTTCCCTATCCCCTCCTTTCAGGTAGTTGTTGAGAGCAGGAAGGTCTACCCTGAGCCTCCTCTTCTCAAGGCTAACCAACCCCAGCTCCCTCAGCCACTCCTCATAGGACATGTGCTCTAGAGCAGCTTCTGGTCTAGAGCAACTTCTTCATCCTTTTTTTTTTCTTGTATGAGCTCCAGCACCTCAAAGACTTTTCTGTATTGAGGGGTCCAAAACTGTACACAGTATTTGAGCTGCTGGTCAGGAGGCTTTAGCCACATAGATGGGTCTGAGATATTTTAAAGCACTGTCTGGTGTAAAACTTGTTTGTGATAAGAAAGACTACAGTTTGCTGCTCAAGTAAAACTCTCAGGTTGATTGTGTTTTGTGCTGATCCCTGATCAGGTCTGTCCTGTGTAGCTCTCAGGAACAGTTACTCTGTCTGTAACGTTATTCTGCCACTGCCCAGACTGAGGGTGTCTGTAGGGTCTTTCTAACTTGTTAGGCACAAGTCGTATGTCAGTTAAGATGCTATTTCTCATATCATACTGAAAAGACCATGTGTTTAAAGATCTGGAGTCTGTGTAGGTGTCAAAAGGGTGTTCTCCATCAGCTGTTGTTTTGCAGAAAACACGTGCTGAACATGGTGCATCACTGAAACAACTGTGCATATAATGGATGCACACTGCAAATGGAGTCGTTTTTGATGCCTATCTGGCTTCTGCTCTCCAGGCAGGGCACCTGGTACAGGTATCCCTGCCTAAATCATGTGCTGAGAGTTATGGAAAACTTCCATCCCTCCTCACAGGGCCTGTGAAGCCCTGTACACATAATTCACTGAGGATGGATTTCAGAATGTTATCATACGCACAGAAATATCATGCCTGATAAAGACTTCATGTTAACTAATGAGTTTTCAAGGCATTTTTGTCTGGATCTTCTGAAATATTCTTTTTGAAAAATAAGCATAGGGAGCATTGCTTACAGATAACAGGATGTTCATGGTAGCTCTGGTATGTGTCGTCGTTTCCTGTGCAAAGTGTTGCTATAGTTCTTCCATGAGGAAAATGATGCCATTGAAGAGAAAAGAAGGGAAAATCTGAGAGATCATGGGACACCTGAGTGTACAGGATGCAGCTACAAAAAACCCAAAATTACTGTTTTGTCTGCAATAGGTAGGAACTCAAATATGCAGCATCCAAGAAATAAAGCGTTTTACCCAGGCAGTAAACAGAAGATGGTGATTACTTTGGAACTGCATACAAATGCTGTGATTTCTTGGTGATGGTTTCATACCTTTTCCTGAGGCATGTTCTGCTGGTACATACAAACAGTATCTTCCCATGTCCCACAGGGATTTATATTTCTGTTAGTCACTCAAGGTGGGGCTGTGGGCAGGGTCAAGCAATCCACCTAGAGGTGAAAATGTGGGTGAAGCTCTCCCTCCTGCTTCTTTTCTGGAGGTTTCATTTGCTGCGTTTTTAATAATGAAAACCAAACCAAAACAAGAACGCAGCATCTGAAATGTTTAGAAAACACAGAGCCCCGCTTAGATGAAAGCAAACTATGCTCCATCATCAGGTGGATGGAAGTCTGCGCCCTCCTGTGTTTATCTGCTCCCTGCTAACCTCAGTTCACCTTCATGGCATCCAGGGAATCTTTGCTACAGGGCTCATGTATCAAAGGCTTCAGCTTCTGAGTGTCTCATTGCCCGGTGCTTCATCAGATTAGGTTGCTGCACATCCTTCCATTGATCCGGTGGGCTTTGGATGTGGGTCCTTTGTGCCTTTTCCAACCAGCACATCGCAACTTTTCTCAGAATTTCTACCTTATTTTGGACGTGTGTAGCCTACCCCTCACATAACCTTGGATTCTTTATAGATACTGGCACTTGGGAACTAGTTCTAAGAGGGCTCCCCTCCTTCAGTTAATCCAAACAGAGAGAGAGTCAGCAGAAAAGGGGTGCTGAACTGTGTGAAGCTGGAGACAGTCAGGAACCAGAGGAAAGAAGGCCTTGGGATTCTTCTCAGACTCTAAACAAATAACTCATTCTGCTGTTGAATGGCAGGGACCTTTCAACAAATAATCTAGAGGGTGATCTAAGGGCAAAAATATACTAGGTTTGGATTTGTGCAAGCTACAGAGCATCCCTGACTGGGTCAGACAGCTCTCTGAATGCAGGAAGTACACAGCTGTCACACAGCACCTGGGAGATTTCATAATGTTGAACAATTGAAGAACTAAGACATCTCTAAAAAGTCCAGGTATAAAGCCTGGCTCCTTGCTTTGTGGATATATAATCTGGATATGTATACTGCTTGTGTAAAAGAGTGACTCAGAGGGCTGGCATGAGGGAAGCATAGCTCTAGGAAGCTCTTTGAAGGCCATCACTGCTAGCAAAGAACTTTTTTACTTCTGACCTGAAATATCCCCTGCTGTCCCAGGGTTTCTCTACAGTGGACATCACCATTTCCAGTGAATGGGAGAGTAGTGTAAACTGGAGTATCCAAAGGAAATTAAACATTTTGAAATCCAACTTGTAGAATTTTCCTTTACACTGTATTTTATTTTAAAACAAACTTAGTGTTCCTTTTGCTTCAGGCTGTACATCTTCCTAATACACATTTTAAAGCTTAATCTCACATTCTTAATTTACTTTAGTAATTATATGCATAGAATCACCATCTCTTCATAGTTTAGCACTGCAGTAATTATGATTATTTACAAGATCAACTGAAGATGACCTGACATGAAAAAAAGCAGACCTGAAAAAGGCTTATATGCCCCAAATCTTATCTTTGTTTTTCCACCCTTATCAGTTGGCTTAATAAAAAGATACTATCTTACTTTCCAAACAACTGCCTTGTTTATATCATTAGATCGTTATGACTTTAGCAGCTCTCACATCTTGTCTTTATCTTTGGATAGAGAGACATTACTTATGTTAGTGCCTATAGCTTCTGTACTAAAGCATTACCACTGTCTTTATATCACTCTAGCTGCACAATTTACTAATCTGAGAAGTTTTAGAGAGAATAATAGAACACCTTAGGTTGGAAGGGACCTCTCAGTGTCACCTGATCCAACGCCCACTCACAGCAGAGCCAACTTCAAAGTCAGGTGCAACTTCAAAGTTAGATCAGGTTGCTCAGGGTCATAGCCAGCTGAGTCTGGAACATCTCCAAGGATGGAGACTCCACAACAGTCAATGATCTGAATCACTCATTGCTCTCTTCAAGTTGTGTGATACTTAAATACATCCTACCATGCATCTATTTAGCAATGAGCTAATGGGAGTTCATGTACTGAGAATACAGTGCTAGCCCTTGGTTCTTCTGAGATGTTGCTGTTGCACGATTCCTTCTTGTTTCTTGTTAAAAAAAACAACTACCCCCAGCACTGGAGTTACTATGTTGCTGGTACTTCATGTTCATCTGTGTTTCTCCTGGTTTCAGGAAATATTGCCTGCCTGTTTGTATGAGCACTTATCATATTTTGATATTCTTATCCAGAAAAGGAAAAAAAAAAGGAACCCCAAAAATCTCAATAAAACCTTAAACACTGGAGCTATAATTAAAAAAAAACAATAACCAAAAACCTTATAAACTTCAAAATGAACCCGAGGCGAAATCATAGAGAAGAAAAAAAAAAAAAACAACAACAAAACACTAAAAAAAATGTGTGCTTAATCCAAAGACTGTTTGCCTGTCTTTGCTTGCCTCCAATTTTACCTGATTTTCATTGACCTGAAGAGAGTTTTCATCTATTCCACTTGCATGCTGTACATCTGTATTTAGAGTGTTATTTGAGGTCCTGTGGACGCAGAGATTTTTTCACATATCCATGACTGCTTTGTTTTGGTTTGAGAAATCACTATGAAGTTACCTGTGGACACTACAGTATCAAGTGAGTGGACAAGAAGAAGAAATGGTGGAAGTGATCAGGAACAGTGTTGCAGAGATGATTTTGGGCAGGGGAAGAAGTTT
The DNA here is from genome assembly GCA_027560015.1 of Chloroceryle amazona. Lineage (NCBI taxonomy): Eukaryota > Metazoa > Chordata > Aves > Coraciiformes > Cerylidae > Chloroceryle > Chloroceryle amazona. Next base: position 56,604 of record JANHFX010003801.1, read on the forward strand.
ACATAGGATTTATAGGGGGGAAAGTGAAGATCACTATTAAAGCAAATCCACATATGCAAGTGGAAGTAATCAGATACATGTAAAAGAGCACAGTTTGCTCTTTCTAACATTAATACCATTAATAGTAAAATGAAAGCATATGTATTGTTCATAATGTTTGCCACTATTTCAGATTTAGGTCTGTATAATATACTTCAGGAATAAAAAAATCCAAAAAGTCAGCATCAAGACAGGGTATGAAATCTTTTGATGACAACGCTTCTGATAGATTGTTGATTTTAACTAAATTAGTTTGGATTTTGCTACAACAATTCTTCTGCTAAAACCTTCTGGGTTTTTAAACACCAGCCTGTATTTTCAAATAAAGGGTTGACATTTTCCACTGAACATTGTGCTAAAAGCAATTTCTTTTCTCCTTTTGTCAAATATTTCCAACAACATATTACTATTTTTCTGCTGACTTTTATTTGGCCCTGTCTTTGCAAGAACCAAAGCCCATGTTAAGATTCTAATACAATTGCAATTGCTTTACTCCCACTCATCTGTCCTAATTCCTTTAGTCCAGATCTCCGGCCCTTCCTGATGAGTTGATTGTAACATGACTCATCTCCTTCTTGACCTACCCAGCTGTTCTTATTTCATTTCCCTTTGCTGGGTCAAAGACAATCAGATCTTTTATTTCAACCTTTCCAGAATGGAGAAAAACTAAACTTTTTAAAGGGCAACATATCATCACCAGTGACACAAATACATAGTCTCATACACAGATTTGTTGACCTGGATTTTGAGCAGGACTCAGTTATTTGATGTTAATCAATAACATTTGTGGCTACTTAGATTAAGACAATACCAGAATAAGCATGACATATCTTGCTGATTTTGTAAGGTCAAGGAAAAATTTATTCTGTGTATCATTACACTGAGGCTCAATGTAATACAGTGACTTTTCATCTTCCTTTGAAAGAGTAATTAGCAGCCACATCTAAAAATGAGTAACTAGCCCTACTGAGCCAAAGGTCTAACTTTTTACTGCAGTTACTTTATATATCGCAGAAATATCAATATAGCTTAAGGCCAGCCATTCAGGTTTCTGTCTACCTGCAGATTCTTGTCATGTTCTCTTTTTGCCAGGTTTCTTGAAGGAATTTATTATGGTAGTCAGCATCGTTGTCTTGGGTGAAACATCATGAAGCAAAGATAACAGGATGGGAGAGTTGGGCAGGAAAGAAGGATTAAAGAGGGGAATGGAAACAAGACTGGAAAGAGATGTTTGGTTTCAATAAGATGGCCAAGGCAGGCTTTTTTTTTGTTGTTGTTTTTCTGTGGCTCAGTGTCAAAACTTCCATCACCAACGAGCAGACAGTAGAAGAAACAGTATGCAAAAGATGAGCACCTCAGCTTTTATGTGTCTGTCATAGATTTTCCTGACATTTTTTTCCATCTATATTATTTTCCTCTTCAATTAAAACAAAACACAACCTAATGGAAGAGAAGTAGCCCAGGACAGTAAGATCAGTGTGATATATCCACCAGTCCTTTCTTTGAAAGCAGAAACCTCTACTTACTTGTTCTAGCACATAAAAAAAGGAAAATTTTTTTTTTTTAGAAAAAGAAAAGACAGTCCTTGCTCATATGTGAAGTCAAGTAGGAGGTCAGCTCTTGCTTGCCTTACTCCCATGAATAAGCAAGCTGAACTTGAATATTTGGTGTGAACTTAGAGTGAAGCTCTGGAATGCACTCCTGATTTGCAAAGGGAAGTCAGTCCCCAAAAGAAGCTTCACTTGGATCCAGGTGCCCCTCGTGTGTAAATACAGATGCAAAAGGGGTGGTAAGCAAGCCTCTTCTATTGTGTAAATTAGTTAGTTCTAAGGTGGGGATTTAAGGGGAACTTTGTCCTGCAGTGGATAAAAGTGAGTGAGTTCTTCAGTACAAAAAAAAGAGTCAAGGAAAGAATGTGCAGCTAATCCAGATGAAAGACCTACAGGCAGTCTTTAAAAACATGTTAGTACAACTGCCTGGGAAGTTTCCAAGTGGATGCCACATCTCGAACATCTTTCACAGCTTTATATCTGCCTTCGGTATGGAAATGAGAGAAGGAAAATACTGATAGGAGAGTTGAGAGGAGCAAGTTGGGTACTTAGAAATGCATTTGTTGTTCTTTGGTGTTTATCCCCCATCTCTTTAAACCCCCCACAACATATTTTCATTTTTACAGAGATGAATCTGTGCCCTGACAATTGTCTATCTGTAAAGGGCAGGACTAGTGACAGGCTTGCAGTCCTAGATCTCTTTTGAGATGTGAGTTCTCAGCATCAAGGTCAAAAGCAGGGGTCATGATCCCGTGCCTGCCTATCTTTCACAGTGCTTCTGGCTACATGTACTTCTTTTTAGACATGGCAGATGGTGAAATCCTAAAAGTACAAAGGACTACCCGATCTATTCAATAGCTCAGCCATTTGTGTATTATTGTTATTTTGGAGCCAGAGCGGCCTTGTGACACCTTCACTATGTCTTTCACTTTAAGATACCCTTAGATATGTAAGTTCAGAAGGCCACTGGGGGAAAAAAACCTGGGGTTTTCCCTGTTTCAAAAAGCTGCAAATCACCCCCCAAATGCCTTTCCTGAAAGTTTTAAAGTAAACAAAATCTATGTCTTTTTATCACAAAATGTATATTATTAGTGATTTGAAACAAGCTGTGGATATCCAGATCATTCATTACTACCAATGTATCAGTCCATGTTTTCTTTAGACCAAAACTCTGAAATCTGCATAAGATCCTAAAACTTTACTTAAGACTAAAACTTTAGTGGAGTTCTTCTAGAAGTGTTTGGAAAACTGCTGTGCAGATTTACTATGGTACATGATGTGTGAGCAGGGGGGATTAGAAAGTGAACGAAGAAGGGTGTCTGTCTCATTCTGTTAGAGTGCTAATAATTTGTTGGGTATTTTTTCTTTTTCATATTTTAAAGTTTCTCAGTGATATGCAAACATAAAGTTTATTGCTGAACTCTGAATCTGAGAGCAGAGAAGTTTTTTGAATCAAACCAGAAAATGCCTTTTCTAGTTTCAGGTATAGTCTAGAAGCCTTTAACAACTACTCCAGGAGGATATAGACTGAACTGCTACTGTGTTGATATCAGTTATGATGGAGTACGGTTCTGAAACTTCTAAATCTTGAAATCTTGAAATCTTTTCAAACCACTCACAAATGTCAAAATACTCTCTGTTTTCAGTAAAACATCAAAGGCTGTGCTGGAGATGTGTGCACATGAGGACACACTGCCAGGCTATAATTTGCTTTCTATGGCACAATTTATCCTGTCATTAAGAAAAATGGAAAAGACGGGGAGAAAAGGAGTTGGACTCCCATTTCATAGAGTTGCAGCCATGCCATTTGCATGCTGTTGTGCCTTCAGGAGGAAGATGATGTACTCTGGTATCACTCTCACCAGGAAAATGAGAGCAGCACCCAGGTGTAGAGATGCAACCACTGCTGGAGCAAACAGTGCAACTTCAGCAGGCACCAGCTATGAGGATGTGGTACCTAGACACACTTTAGGACAAGAGGAAATGGACTCAAGTTGTGGGACGTTAGGAAAAATTTCTTCACAGAAGGAATTGTAAAGCATTGGATCAGGCTGCCCAAGGAAGTGATAGAGTCACCATCCCTGGAGGTATGCAAAAGATGTGTAGATGTGGTGCTAACCACATGGTTAGTGGTGACCTCAAAGTGCTGAGTTAACAGTTGGACTTGATGATCTTAAAGTTTCTTGATGATTTTAAAAGTTTCTTCCAGACAAAATGATTCTATGATTCTATGACACAGGCAAATCTGAAGGTTTTGCTTCTGTTTTCCTCCAGAGTAGAAAGCTTTTGACTGTCATTAAAGAGGATAAGAAATGATAGTAAAACCGGACTAAAAGGTGGCAATTTCCTGGGCAATGGAAGTGTCACTAGGAGTATATGGTTTCATGGATAATCATTCCATAATAGAGACCACACTAAAGGATCCAAGGCTACCTTCATTTGTCAAATTATGTTTGCCGTTAGCAGAAAGCCGCAGCAAATATAAGACCATAATTTTCTGCTCGTGCAACATTTTAAAGCTCTTACCTGAGCAATCAAAAATTTGCTTCTGAATACCACAATATTATGCAGTGCAGGTATTTTTTAGCATGCAAAGCTAGGCACACTCAGCTGAAAGCTGGGGTGTTCAACCTTAGGGGCAAAATTGGGATAGTTCTGTTAAACTCAACAGAAGATACTGAAGCTCTGGTCCCACCCTACAACCTCTTGGAAGTTTTGTCTCCATCACAGACAATGTGAGAGAACTAAATCCCCCCAGCCCAGAGTTTATCAATCTATAGTCTTATCCGTGTGAATAATCTAAACTGCATTGACTGAATGCAACCTGTGTATTCCCACACACACTAAACTTTGAGAAGGTAAAACTAAAGTACCATTTCTTTTTGCATCCCAGACAAGAATCAGACCCAATGTATTTAAATAACCCTGGCTTTAACTTAAAGGTCAAAGGAAAATGAGTAATGAACTAATTCTTAAACAATGCGAAATTCAGAAATGTTTCTGGTGCGCAATGTATGTCACTGTTATCCTCCTTGTGCCACTAGAGTTCATAAATACAATGTAAAGGAAATGTCCTTTCATCTAATATTAACAATCAGAATCTGAAAAAAAGACCATTGACCTTAACATGAACAGAATTCAAATGAGTAATAATTTCCTCCTATTTTAAAAAAGCTTTCAATAAATTTATTGTTTTTAGTTTTCATTGGGCTTGGCTGGTGTGCTGGGAACACTGCTGTTTGCTTATCAAGCTTCTGCCCATATATATTCTGTGTTAATGAAAACCACTCTGGCCTGGTGCTGGATGCGATAGGGCTGTGTTCCTACATGCACTGTTGAAGGGTGGGTGGAATATTCTGTATTTTCTCATGCACTATATTTCATTGTGGATTTTGTCTGTGTGGGTGAGGGGGAAGTGGATTACAAAATTAGGACTTTATTTTAGTTGCAGTGTAATTGCTCCAGCCTCCTTTAGATGTTTTGAGTAACTTTAGAAGTAACAATGCACAAAAGCACAGGAAGCAATATGAGAAGCAGAAGCCCTTGCCCAGCCTAGTTAAAATACTTTGGCCGCAGTTTACAGAGTTGGATGCACAACATTAGGCACCAAAACTTTGTGTTTGGATCCTCAGAGAGGCTCCTTTCACACCCACAGGTCCCATTGCATCAGTTCTGTCATCAATGCCATGGAAATAAACCCAGAGGACTGAATGTATTGAAAAAAAGCAGTCCACAGGATTGGTTTCTGCCATCCACGACTTATGATGTGTCTGGGTCTGGCCACTGCTGCTGCTAGGTTGTCCCCTGGCCTGGTCCTGGTTGGCAGCACCTACAATCTGGAGCTGTTCTGCAGGTGAGCAGGAGATGCCCATGTAAAAGATTTTGACCTAGTTCACAAGTCTGCCTCAGCCAGAACAAGATGAGAATTTTTCCCATAGTGAGAGGAAAGTGGGGCCTCTAATTAATCTCTTTTCTTCTAGGAAATGATTTCAAGGCCAGAAATTGCATATCCTTGGGCACGGAACAAATCTAGCTCTGGTCTTTCCGGTGCTGCAGGCAAGTTGCTGCCTATCCCAGGGACGGAGTTTTGTTCTGGTTTAACCTCATTAATTTAGTCACTGGAGTGCTGTGGAGAGGATCTGCATAACTGATGAATTTGGGTTATTTTAATGAAGTTACTCCATCACTGATCGCTGTGGTTGAGCTTGTTGCAATCTGGAAATATCCTTGACACTTTCACTCTTCCTGCCCATATCCCTGAGAAATGCTACACAGCAAGGAAAATAATCTGTTATTCCTGGCATTGCTTGAATGCCAGAGCTTCAGAGGATGAATCTGACCTGGAATCTGAAACTTTGCATTCTGAAGAGAAAAGGAGAATCATGAGATGGGAAAACAAAGAAACCAGGATGTTCTTACCTTATGAAATGTAAAGATGGAGAGGAAACTGGGACAGGAGAAACAGAAGGGCACACTTTTATAGTAAAGAAGCTATTTTCACAGCTCAGGATCAGAGAAGCTGGAGAAAGTGAGATCCCCTGACCCATGGGAGAAGCCATGAGCTGCAGAGAGGGCCTTCTCGGGATCACTGATCAAAACCTTCAGAAGGCTCAAAGGTGGTGAACTTCATCCCAGAGCTCCATACTGCTCTGCTACCATCTCACCTCAATCTGTGATTCTTGCACTGCTTAAAGGAAAGGCTGACTACAGTTAGAACCCTTTATAAAGTCTGGAGTATTCCTTCTCTGAAGGAGTAAACTGTAACCTACAGCACCTGCAAGGCTGGAGGTAGAGAAATGTTTGCTTAAGCAATTCAATATCTATATGGCTGTCCACACAAGGAATAGGCCCATTTCTAGGAAGAAGACATGATAAAAATGTATTAAGTATGAAAGAAGCACCTAGGAAGGGAATAGTCTGGGATTAATCAAACTCAGGAATATGGAGACACTTGAATTTAACAAACACCAAACCAGCAGTCCGTTCCTTGGGGAGCTGTGAGAGTTTTATGACTCCCGTTTGGTGTGACTGTGACGAACTCAGTGCTTTCCACTCATAATTCTAACATGCACGACAGCTTGTGCAAAGGCAAGGTTTCATACAGGAGGGAGAACAAGCTAAGCCCAGATGTATTTATTTGTGCTGTAGCGGCACCTAAGGGCAGCCAATAGCCCAAGTCAGTCTGTGCAGTACCAACACCTACCTAAAGCAAAAAAATTCTCTTGCCTCTAAGACAAGTACCTAAACCAAAGATGTGGGGACAAGTGGTGGCTGCGCTGAGCAAGGAAAGTCTGACACATGGGAAGTGGAAATGTATGTTTATTTACTTACTTTAGTAATTAAGGTTTTTTCTGCCTTGCACTTTTGCACTTGTACTCCTGTCCAAAGCTGTCCATGGGTACCAGCCTACTTTGGTTTGTTTGGCAGACTATGAATCAGATGTTTTTTTGAAACTATCACAGAAGACAAATACTTTCCTGTGGTGAAATGTTTATTTGGGTGATCTTGCCTTTCAGAGGATGCATCTCTTCCGGGTGATCCAAAACTGACAACAAAACTGGAGATATTTACTGTATGGATTGAAAAGGCGGTGAGTGAGCTCTTTTCTGATGTACAAGAAACATTCAGCTGGACAATAAAATACTTCCCCACCTGTTCTTTCCATGAGACACATGTGAGATGGGACTAGTTTTGATGGAATCACAGAATCATAGAATCATTCAGGTTGGAAAAAAACCCTTGGGATCACCAAGTCCAACCATCAGCCCTACTATACAAAGTTTACACCTACACCATATCCACCAAACCAAATCCACATCCAAACAACCCTTAAACACATCCAGGGATGGTGACTCAATGACCTCCCTGGGCAGCCTGTTCCAGTGTCTGACCACTCTTTCTGTGAAATTTTTTTTCCTAATGTCCAGTCTAAACCTACCCTGTTGCAGTTTCAAGCCATTCCCCCTTGTTATATTGCTAATTACCTGGAGAAGAGACCAGCACCAAACTCTCTACAATGTCCTTTCAGGTAGTTGTAGAGAGTGATTAGATCTCCCCTTAGCCTTCTCTTCCTGAAACTAAACAGTCCCAGTTCCTTCAATTGCTCTTCATAAGATTCATTCTCCAGGCCTTTCACTGACTTCATTGCCCTCCTCTGCACTCACTCCAGCACCTCGATGTCTCTCTTGTATTGAGGTGCCCAAAACTGGACACTGTACTGAAGGTGTGGTCTCACCAGTGCTGAGTACAGGGGGACAATCACCTCCCTACTTCTGCTGGTCACACTATTTCTAATACAAGTCAATGCAGTTCCCCAAAATGGAGTTGAATGACTCTGATTAGCATCAGCCAAAGATCTGGGCCATGGACTTTCAGTGGAGCCTTCTTGTCTCAGAGCCATTGTTAATGCTTCCTGTTTATTGCAGTTCAGCACAAAGCCTCACAGGTCCTATCCACATAACAAGACGGCCAGTGGAGCCAAACCACTTTTTAATAATGGTGGCTCACCATTTTTTTTATGTTTCCCATATCAATGACAAGAACTGGAACACCTACAATGTGCCCAGTGCCTGTGTCCCTTCCTTACAGATATTCAAGTATAAGTTTAACCACTTCACAGAGTGATTTTGAAGTAACCTTATCTTTTCTGGATATTTTTTTTACCCTGCAGAAGATCAGCTTTGGGAATGTAACTATTTCTCTAGCTAAAGGCAGATCTAGGGTAGTGGGTGGGTAATTTATCAATACACCCCAGAAAGAAATCTGAAGGACTTAAGGTAGGAAAGATGCATGAGTATCAAAGGGCAGAACCACAGCCAGGGGCAGAGTCAGGCACAAACCTGAAGAAGGGAAGGAGCTAGATGAAGCCAGAGGACTAAGAAGGACAAAGTGCAGAGAATAGGGCTCTGTAGGATAGATGTACTTAATCATACTTGAATTAGTATTTCCTCAGGGTCTGCAGAGAACACTTTGCCTTCCCTCACCCTGTTACTATTAGAGAGACATTTCTAAAGGTAGAAGAGACAGCTGAGTGTCTGATGCCCATGATTACTCAGCAGGAGCTCCCTGAACTACCACTGCCTTTTAATGGAACTGAATAACATTTGGGCCTGAAAAGAAATACAGTTTAGGACCAAGTTCCATTTTGCGGTGAAAGTTGCTCTTGCTGATGGGCCAAAACCAAATTGAACAGGTGCTTGAGATGGAAAATGAGAAAAACCCATTTTTAGGGCCAGACAGTGCAGTAGTGCTGGTGGGAATGGGTTTATGCACAAGTCATGAACTGCATGGCAGTTCCCCTTGGCCTCTTAGCAAAGCATATCTTGATTCCTGAGCTGCAGGAAGTGAGAAATGCACATGAGGGTGAGAATTGCTTGGCCAGGGTATATCTCTACCCGTAACACTGAGCCTGTGACATGGGCATGGGGCATGGGCAGAAAGTACATGAACTGAGGAAAATGCAACAGAAGTTTCTTTAAGGAGCTACAAAGAAAGTGAGCAGAGCCTGCCTGCCTGTTTACTCAGTCTTCTAATCCAGGAGCTAGGGTTCTCATATGAAGATGTCAGGGAAAGTCTCTGAACAAATTAAGGAAGGCACACCTCAGACTGTGTAGATGAGCTGTAGAAATTCTTTGTGTGGGATGTTGTTTGTGTGAAAGGTTCAAATGGGTGCAAAATGAAGCTCCACAAGGTCATGCAAGAGAAATCTCCTGAAGATTACTGAATAGGTAAAGACCATCCAAATGTCCCTGAACTATAAATGGCTGAGGTCTGTGTTACCTGGGGGATCTCAGAGTTACTTGACATGTTCCTATAGACCTCCTTAGGCATTCACTGTTGGTCACTGCTGGAAACAGTATACTGGACAATATGGGCTATGAATCAATCCAGTATGGCCATTCTTATAGCTAAGTACAATTAAACATTATTATGCAACAAAAAGAGATCAGTGGTTCCAGTTTGATAGTAAAAAGCTGTGGCCTCTCTAAACATCTTCTAACTCTAGGCAACATCAACAAGGACAAAGTGAAGGAAGCTAGAGATAAATAATTTTAATTTTGTCATCCTAATGATCAAATAGTCTAGAGTGCCACAGCACTTTCTTTTAGTATTTGACTTAAAAGTTATATGGGTATTGTCATGCTTTCACTTGTTTTATTTTGGATTTGATGAGCGTTATTCTTTGGACACTTAATCTACAGCTAACATGTGAAGGTGAGAAACTGATTGGGGTATGAACCCAATTTCTGAAAGGGAAGTGGCAGGACTGCAAGATCTCGCCTCTGCTACACAGACCCCAAAATTGTCACAATGGGTTGTAGCAGAGCCATCTACTGACGCACAGCTACTACTGCATTGCTATTGCCCGTGTGCTTCTTCAGAGGTTCCTCAGAGCCAGGCGGCACCCTGCCTGGGCTAATGATCAAAATAATGATTCGCTATGGGAAGCAAGCTTTTAATAGAAAAGTGCCTGCGAGTAGCAGTCATAGGAATGGAAGCAGAGATGATTCCTTGGCCTGGAACAGAAGGCTGGCTATCGTGGAGGCCAGATAGTGTGATAGCTCTGAACACTAGATGAAGAGCACAGCCACAAGAATGGTGTTATGTGATGAGAGCTGGGAGCAGATGGGCAGTGTGGTTAATTAAAGGGCTAGGGATAGTGTTTCCTGAATTAAAAAAAAAAGGAAAGTAGTTGGAAAACATTTAAAAAACCATAATCTGAGTGTACCGAATGTCTCAGAAGGGCAGAATTGAGATAGTGGAAATTTATAAAAAGAAATAAATTCCTTTTCTTTAAAACAGTGGAATATTTCTTGCAAATTAGGTAAGTACTTTTAAAGTGGATTGTGTTAAGCTTATGTATGTGATTGGATGGCAAGGTTACCAGCAATGGTAAGGGAACAGAATAAGTAACCTAGAAGGCCTGATTACTCCTATGTGCCTAATCTCCATTAGCATGAGGAAAGCTGATCCACAGTACACCAGCTACAGATCTGGTCCAGGGAATTTGTTAGCTCAGAGATCTTAAAAGAATGTTGAAGATCTCCTGTGTAGACTTTGAAGAGGTAAACACAGTACATCTGATCTGGAATTTTAACTGTTCCTGTTGAGCATTTACACTGTGGTGGTCCTCAGGGGTTTCAGCTCATCACGATTCAGAGGCTCTCAGTGTTGTACTAACAGCTCTCTTGCTTGTTCCTGCTGCTGCAACTTAATTTACTTCTCAGCCAGATAAAGGGTGCAAGCAGAGGTGGAGAAAATGTTTGTTAAGGGAGCTTCTTTTGATGCCATATTTTTATATGTATAACCTATGATTCAGATAACCTATATCTACTCTTTTAGAAGTACCCTATCTTGAAAATTAATTTTCGCTCAGATAGTTCTTGTCTGACTCACTCTCTCTTTTATGGGGTGGTTGTATAGCCCACAAATTGTTCAGATTGTGGTGGAAACTACCTGCTGAAGGAATCTGGAGTGGAGAACAGTCCAGACACATGTAGTGTTGGGATAATCGGAGAGAAGCAGCAGTTCATGTGAGAAATGGAGGCGGGTGGGATGTCAAGGAAGAAGGCTCCAGGTTAAATTTCCCTTATTGTACTTGCTATTTAACCCTCACTTTTTCTGAAATGATTATGGTTTTGGCAGCTAAACCCCAGATTGTACTTGTGAAAACAATAGATTAAAGCAAAGCAAAACAGACAAAAAGAAATACCAGAGACTAAGTTTTTGCATCTGTAAGATGATGATAATATCTATCCAGCTATGAAAATAGCTAAAAGTGAATATTGTCCACAGAGTTGTTGGTAATGGTTAGAGTGAAATGAATTATACTGACTGATGTAGGGCTGCCTTTGAACAAAAACATTACAAAGGCTGTTTAAGAGATCTAAAGACTAACAATATATTAATAGACTCGTTAGAAGAAATGAAAAGGAAATTGAAGTATGAGTAATGCAAACAAATTTCTATGAAATAACAAAACCCCCCTGTTATAACCATTCTTCTAACCCACTTTGGCAGTTACCATGTCAATTATGCTTTCTATGTAGAGACTAAAACATTTTTAAATTAACACAGAAGACATTTTATAAGCAAAATTTCATTTGATCAGACGTTTCAGGTTGGGAAAAATATTTTTCATGTACTGTATGCTTGGCCTGTGGTACTTACTGTACCAGACATTCTTGAATTGAGAACTTGGCACAGTTGAGGCAATTAGACATGTTTGAGTAAGAGAACAGTCCGGGTTATAGAAGACAGGATGGACCATGAAAAATTGAAGAAAATTTGTGATCAAAATAAGAGGGTTTTTATAAGCACTGAAGTGCTAGGATTTTCTAACTGGACCTTTGGCTCCATTGAAAATGATTGGGGTTTTGCATTTCATTTGTGGCCCATGTGCCTAATTAGACTTCATCTGAGGCCTTCTATTTACCTAAAATTTGGGGATTAAAACTGTGGACATGGTATTATTTATGTGATCTTTCAAATCTTAGTTTTAACAGGTCTTGGAAAGACAAGCTGTGGTAAGTTCTAAAGTATAATGATGGTTCATTTAAAACTTGGTAAGTTTGTCCTGGCCTATTGGGAACTATTTTATACTTTTCAAATTCATGGGAATGTTACAACATTTCTTACCACTTTCTTTGTCTCATTAAATAATAAGCTTCTTTGTACATCATCAAGCTATTGGAGAAAAATTATCTTATATACCTCAGAAGAGGTATACTTCCCATTATGCCAGCTGAAGCTATAGTAGATAGCAAAGCTATTATCAGGATATAGTTGTCTGCAAAGACTGAATCGTGGTGTATCTATAGAGAAAAAGTAAACTGTAAATTTCAAAGAGTGTAAAAAATCTTTCTAGAATTAAAATAGAAGTCAGGAGGTCCCAACAAGTCTCTATAATGAACTCTGTCACCACGAAGTGAACACAAAAAATATTGAAATCTGGTTTGTTTTTTTGTTGTTTTTTCTCACATGAAATAAGTAGAAGGGTAAGTAAAAGAGAGAGTATTCAGTTCTAAGCAAAAAGACCAACTGAATAATTAGATTGCTAATAATGCTTTATATTGTTATATCCTAACTTTACCAGCTTCTACAAGTTTATATAGCTTTCCTTCAAGCAACTGATTTCTCATCCCAAAACCCAGAGTAAGAGATTTGAGTGAAGTGATAGAAGATATATCACTGCTTGACTCTTCCTGATATAAACATGAAACAAATATCAGATTCTTCAGCAGTCCTTATTTTGGCTGCTGCCCAGAAGGTGTTATTCTTCTTGAAATGTATGGAAGATGATAGGTTGACCCATGGAGGCAATCATACACTTGTAGTAAAATCATGAAATCTATTTTGTGTGCACATTGTAAGTAGATATGGGTCAAGTGGTCTCCCTGTAATGTGAATGCTGGCAAGATCCCACTGCGGGAAGAATGGGAATAATGTGGCTTACAGCACCTCACGTCATTCATTTCAGCAGAGAGATCAAGTGTGCAGTCAACAGAGGCTTCTCTCAGCTCAAAATATCTATGTGCATAAACACACACATAGCCCAGTTACAGCTGTATTGCATATAGACACAGGCACCTATATTAATGGAAAAAAAATTCATCATTCTATAAGGACCAGCTCAGCATACTCTGACAAGGCACAAGAAGGGCTTGCTTAGTTGTAAGAGTGACAGAGCACCATGAAAAGCACCCAGGAAGACTTCTTCCAGTCTTGGTGTCTATTAAACTAAAGGACACTTAACCCTGCAAACATTAACAAAACTAAATGAGACCACCCCTAAAGCCTCCTGTCACTATCAGTCAGTAGAGATGCAGCGGCAGTATCCACAACCGCTGAGCATTTACTGGGGTTGTCATTCATACAGCATCCTTTGGAAGGAACAGGGAAATAAAAATAAAAATCCAAAACATACTTCCCCATGGAACTGCATAATCACTTGTCTTTCTTCCCTTTTGGTTCAATAAGAGCCACATCCAAGTCACACAAGTATTTGTTTATCTTGAAGTGTGTAAGTAGTACAAATGAAGTGAATGACATGACTCACATGCTTAGAGTTAAACATGTGCTTTTCTGGATCAGAGCCACAGACATCAGCAACTCATTGGGCTGAGCTGCAGACACAGGCTACGTAAAGATCCCAGATCTTTGTCCAAATACTGCAATATTGGATACCTTCTGTAATGGACATTTCTGGTTGCCAATTTCACTATATTATTTCACCTTGTGATAGAGTTTCTTTCTCTATTATTCATGTCAGGTAAGATCAAACTATTTCCTAACATGTACAATATGATAAAGACAAAAGATTAAAAAATCATATTCAAGAGTACTTTTGCTGTATTTTTAGCCTCTTTGACCACTCTCTCACAGCCTTAGCAAATAAATGACAGTCATTAAACTCCATATAATGAAAGGATGCTTTATTCACTTGTTACCAGAGATAATCTTAAGGTTGTCAGAGATGGCAGAGAAGAACTATTCTCTGCTGAAGTTTAGAAATGCTCTTATCCAGACTCAACATTAATGATAAAAAGACCTAATAGACGACCAAGTCCTCTAAGTGCAGAGTATGCACCATCACAGGCAAAATTTTGGGAAAATTAAATGGAAGCTTTGACATGTCTCTTCAGTAAGTATCCTTTTTCATCCAGCTTGCATAAAAACCACCTTTTTCAACTGGTGGAAAGAATGTTTTAACAATGGAGAGAACAATAGATATTACTCTTGTGAAAAGATGCCTTTCTATATAGAATGGGAAACACCAAGTTCAGAGAGTAATGTCACTAATGGTCATGAACAACCAGAAAAACTGAGTCACCCAATACAGTGAAAGGGTATTCTCTGCATGACAGCATTTTACTTAGGCTGACCCATCTGCTACCCATCTTGCCTTTTAATTAGTCATACTGTTAGGAGGAAGTGTTTAGTTGTTTTAAATTCATGAGCAAAAATATCAAGCATGAAACATTAGACAGTGCTCACATACAACATGGGTAGTGACTGTGTGCCTGTGCATGGCATCTCACAGCAGTTCTGTAGATTGTACTGCAGAGTAGTAAGTACCACTGGACTTGTGAAGGGAACCCTAACCCCTGCCTACTGCATGTAAATCCTGCTTAGGTGTAGTTCACTTACCCTCAGCTGTACAACTAGCTGAAGGGAAATTGTAGTGAGGTGGGTGTTGGTCTCTTCTCCCAGGTAACTAGTGATGGGATAAGAGGAAATGGGCTTAAGTTGTGCCAGGGGAGGTTTAGGTTGGATATTAGGAAAATCTTTTTTTTTACTGAGAGAGTGGTGAGGCACTGGAACAGGCTGCCGAGGGAAGTGGTAGAATCACCATCCCTGGAGGTGTTTAAAAAAAAACCTAGATGTGACACTTCAGGACATAGTTTAGTGGTCCTGATAATATTTAGTATATGGTTGGATTTGATGATCTTGAAGGTTGTTTCCAACCTTAATGATTCTATGATTCTGTGATTCTATTTCAGTGGAGCTGTATTCTCTCTTCAGAGAAACTAGATCAGGCCCCACCTAGAGTATGTCTATGTATTAGCAATTAGTTATACACTGGTTTTGATAAAACAGTTACCTCTAGTTGCATTCAAGTGAGATAAGGGGGCTACCGTGTATGCTCGTACATCTTCAGCATTGCAAACGAACACATGTAGCTCTTCTCCCATGCACTTGGCATGCATTTTGGAAGGGAACTCTTTCCTACACCATCAAAGGTGGTTTGATTTCAGTGCTTTGGAGAAAGTCCCCTGCTCGCTGACTGAAAACATGGCCCACTCCTTTACTGGGGGCTCAGGGCAGAGGCCTAGTGACAAAGCTTTGCCTTCTTCCCAGTGCTACTGCCCCGGAGGGACCTCAGGGCCACCCTATGGGGGAGATTTTACATTGTTGGTCCCCACAGCCCCTCAACAGCCATGGGGAAGTGGGAGGGTGTGCAGATCTGAGGCCATCTCACCTGCCCCAGCAACCCACACACACCACGGGCCTTGCTGCCCACCCTCAGTCCCTGACCAACACGTAGGGCTGCACCCCGAGACTGTAATGAGTCTCTTGGCAGGTAATAAAGGCACCGGTGTTTCTACTTCCCCTTCGCATAAATGTGCACAATTATGGGTAATTATCTGTGGCGTGCAGCACAGGAGGTGATGTATAATTAATGTCTAAGGGAGGCACTTTTTCCCCCTGGAGACATCCAAGCCTCTCTCCATCAGGTCAGCCAGGGCTGTTCTCCCTCTCCTCAGCATGGGGAGATGGACATGCGCTGTGAGGTGCTCACTGCAGAGCTGTTGGGGGTCAGCACTAAGGACACCCCCTTATTGATGTACTGCAGGACCTGGCTGCAGCCCAACTCCTCTGACACTCAAATTATTTAGGGGTCATCAGCATAAGGTGGCCACTTCATGGAGTGCTTGGGTTTGTGTTTTTTTTTAAAACCACACTTTTTGATGTGAACACCAGAAGTCTGCCCAGGTGCTCATCACAAGTCCCAGTGGTCAGGGTAGGAGGGGCTGTGGAGCTGAGGAGAAGCAGCATCAGCATTCAGGGGTGGCGAGCAGGCAGGAATAGAAGCACTACCTATGCTCAGAGGGAGCCAAAAACATTCTAAGCCAGTGCAGCCTGTGAATTCAGTGAAAAAGATAAGAAATGCTCTATCTTCTCTCCCACAGACCCACCAGATAGCATTGCTGCCCTGAAAAACAGTGCCCATTTGCCATCTTCGGCAAGGCCCAGGCAGGCACCTCAAGGTACTGCTGCTGTAAGGTACCAAAAGCTACTGATGTGTCCAAGCACTTCCACATGGTTCTGAGCACTTCCACTGCTCCTGCTGGCTGGCCACTGGCTGGAGGAGAACCTCACAGGCCAGCTTTTATCTGTCCTGCTCCTGCACACTGTTGTGAGCTCTTTAACATCCCAGGCTTCCAATTATTTTTTGCAAGGAGGGACATATTTGCCCCCACTCCTCCATGTCATCCTTGCCAGGACTGTCAG
The DNA here is from genome assembly GCA_027560015.1 of Chloroceryle amazona. Classification (NCBI taxonomy): domain Eukaryota; kingdom Metazoa; phylum Chordata; class Aves; order Coraciiformes; family Cerylidae; genus Chloroceryle; species Chloroceryle amazona. The sequence continues at coordinate 73,208 of JANHFX010003801.1, forward strand.
TGCTGTATGCAGTGTGACAGGACCCAGGATCTCAGGGCATTTGATCTCCTCACCTGGCATATCCCACAAGGCTCTGTCTGGAGTGGGCACTCCTTCCACACAAACTTAGTAGCAGTGCTAAGTAATAACCAATCACACATGGGTTTCATTTCAGAATTGTGGTCCTAATGATAATTCTCTATTCTTAATGCCTTTCTCCACAAAACAGTTGATGCAGCATTTAACAGAGGAGTGTCAGGGCACTTTATAAGTAGAAAATATGATAAAAGTATGCAAAGTATGTTGAAAATGGATGCTCTGGTTGCAGAGCCATATAAAACTCTGGTGTAATATGACAGTATTGAGCATCCACTGCATAGACCGTCGGCCTGCTAATGAGCTGGCTGGCAGCATTGCTGCAGATGCTGGCAGGCCCTGATGCCAACCTGCACTGCAGAATGTTTGCAAATGCAAAACAGAGAATTGCTGGGTTTGAGTTGTGTCACAGTTACACTCAGTACCTTAAAAATGGCCCTTCCATCCTCTTCTGAGATGTGTGATTAGGCGGATTTGTATCAGATTTCACTACAGCCTTGGCAGCCTCTCTCCATTTGGAACAATTAACTGAGAAAAAAAAGACAGAAAATCAATACTATTGAGGGCTAATGAGACGAAACATGTACTTCAAGAGAAAATGTTTGCAGTTTTTCTTTGATGTATCCCAGAGTCTCATGTAAGATGTCTGCAGAAGGGATGAGTGGCAGAAAGACATTCATTCTGTCCTGTCCCGGCTACCACAACTAAAGGTGACATAATTGGGTGGTGTGTTGGTCTGCCCCAGACCCACCAACTCGGCCACTGTATGTTTTTTAAGTTGCCGTTAAAGTTAATAATTGAATTCGGCTTATTCACCCCTTTTTCTTCCTTAGACGTCCTCTCAGGGAGGTTGTTTAGTATTTTGCAGTGATACCTCTCTGCTGCATTTGGGCTGGAACACGGACTCTGTCCCTCCGCGCATTTCGCGTGTATCTGCGGGTCTGCCTGGGAGAGCTGCACCTGCAGCTGGGCTGCCAGGCGAGAGATGGGACTTCTTGCAAGGGTTTCGTACAAAACGTAGCGCGCACACGGTTTTTTTTAACCAATTGCAATAAGAAGTCCTGCTTGATCCCTGCAGCTCTGACCCTCCTCCTCTGAGCCTTGCAATGCTGCAAACGGGCAGACGATGGCACTCCATCATCGCCTGTCCTCCCTTCCTGCTGCCACGGACACACATCTGCAGGATCAGCTCATTCCTAGAGCTCTGTTCTCCTTTGCTTCCAGTTTCACTTTACTAATGGCCGTTTTGCATCCGTTCTCCCTTGAAACAACATTGTGCGTGGACCTTAAATAGCTCCTCTGCATCTTCAGTATTGGGTGCCTGTGTTATGTACCGACAGATTCCCTTCATTGCACCAGGCCGTACAGGGCTCAGACTTCCCCTTAGAAGAGAGATTTTCCTTCCCTTTGATTGGCTGCCTCTTTCCCAGTGCAGTTCATCTGTCTTCAGCAGGGAATGTGTATACCACAGGGATGACATTTTACTGTCACTTTGTACAACAGTTAGTATCTCTCCTGACACCACTTAAGACCACATTTTCTTTTTACACATCTACATCACATTGGCAGCATGTAATCATCCCATAATCATCTCATATGCACATGTCTTTATCTGCTTTGCTCAATTCTAGCAGATTATAGAAAAGGGTTTTGACATCGGTTCCTTATTGCAAGGCCCTGAACATTGTTCTAGGGAATTTCATCTTTTTTTATTATTATTAATACTCCAGTTCTCAGGCTCACTCCATTCCTCTCAGATTGCATCCCCAATTCTTTTCTCTATGGGTGATGACTCCTACCTTTGTGGCATCAACAGATGCCATTAATAATGTCCTTAACATTTATTGCAGATCACTAACGCAAACATTACCACTGTTGATTATGTCCATTAACAACTTTTCCCTGACTTGGCATTTTCCATCAGCTGTTGCCACATCCCCTTAGCCAACCCCTTATCCACCATACAGTTCCCTACTGTTAGACTCTTTTGTGGTTCACTCTCAAATGAAATGAAGTCCAAAAAGAAGTGACCTGTAACCCCACTTTTGACTAAGGCAGTGTCAGGTGAATTGGGAAGGACTCAGCAAATCCAGTCTCTACTTTGGTGTCTTTCATTATCCGTTTCTTTGAAATCCCACAGGAGAGCCCTGGGCTGAGATTTCTCAGGGCGAAATTGCTCCCAGACAGAAGTTGTCCCCATGCCGTTCCTGACTAGGTGGTAGAAAAGTATGAACTCCACCAATGCCCAGAAGAGAGGAGGGTGCACTTGTACCTAGGTATCCAAGGCTGACCCTCAACCACACCATTAGACTTTTCTGATTTATCTGGTGCTCCTTAAGGGGGTAGCTGGAAAACTAGCAGCATCCTTCTTCTGCTGTGGTGCATGCAGTTAGGTTGGTGATGATCTCTTCTCCCAGGTACCTAGTGATGGGACAAGAGGAAATGGGCTTAAGTTGTGCCAGGGGAGGTTTAGGTTGGATATTAGGAAAATTTTTTTTACCGAGAGAGTGGTGAGGCATTGGAACAGGCTGCCCAAGGAGGCCGTGGAGTCACCATCCCCGAAGGTGTTTAAAAAACGTCTAGATGTTCACTTCAGGACATAGTTCAGTGGTCCTGATAATATTTAGTAGATGGTTGGATTGGACTTGATGATCTTGAAGGTCGTTTCCAACCTTCATAATGATTCTATGTGCAACCTCTCAGCTGCTGCAGGACTGCACGACTCACACCTTGCTGCACTGGGAGCAGGGGCCTTGGCTGTGCAAAGGTAATACCTGCTGGAAGTCCTGTGGAGTGACATGCCTGCTGCCAGTTTAAAATTGGCCAGCCACGCTCCAGGAAACCATTTTGCTTTCAGTGCAGTATTTCCTGTTAACAGTCACCCTCCAAACAACACAGGTCAGAGGGAAGTGACAGTGGAGCAATCAGCCCTTCCCTCCCAGCTCCCTCCCGCTCTCCAGAGAGCCAAGGAATGCAGCAACGGGTAACTGATGTGCTGGGCCCTGTGCTTCTCTCACTGATGGAGAAATCTTTTTGCTCTGGTACAACAGCCAGCTCATAGCCGTAGCTTCAGGAGTATCATGCACTAGTAACAGTGTTCACATCCTGCTTGGATAATGCAGAAGGGGAAAGTGAGGCACCGTGACTTTCTTGAGGTTGGCAAGCAAAGGCAAGAATCAAAGCTAAAGCACTGACAGGAAGGGTGGGAATGGCACACTTCCCTCTCCTCAACCTTCTCACTGCAACGCTGAGGCCACCCAAGGGTTGCACTATAGAGACTTTGTAGGGCTGACTGCAGCTGAGTCACCCCAGCTGAGAGCTGGGTTGTCATGCACACACATCCTGGCACGTTGCAGGCATACAAAGTTGCTGTTATTTTAGACCAGTGTGCTTGAATTAAACTGGAAGGTTTTGCTTTGGGGTTTCCTAGACAGTAGGGAGCACACTTACTTTATTTTTCAGCAGCTCTGCTGGATGTATCCAACAAAATCCTATGCATTTCAAAAAAGGCTACAAATGAAATGCTTGTGATGTGGCTGCACCAGCTAAACAGGGAGCTCACTACGTAAAAAAAACTTTGTAGCTGCACTTATGGTGGGGTATGGTTTGCATGGATTTGTGGCAAACACTGCACCATGACCAGGACATGATGCTGATTGCCACACTCTGGGGCCACTATTTAATTAAATATTTCACAGCTTAAAATCTTTATAGGATTATTTTCTAGAATATGTAGAAATTTCCAGACTAATGTACTTATGATTCAAATATATGCAGTTAATTGATGTTTCCTGTGGCTTCCAGATGGTCTAAAAGGAACATTTCATATTGCCCTGATTACTAGCACAAGAAAAAGATTTTAGGAAGGAAATGGAGCACTTCAACCTGAGACAAGTATTTGCAATAAAGCCTACAAGCAGACAGAGAGGTCACAGAGAAAAGGAAAGGACTGTCTGGGTGTTCTGCTCTGTCATCAGGATGTCATTCCTTGGTCCTTTAATGATTTTTAGTATCAGGTTTACAGAGTCAGTTATAACCAATTTTCTGTGGCTTTACCTAATAGCAAGGGAAAACAACTGCTGCAATGACTGAACTGTATACATGGAAATTACAGGTAACTTTGCCATCCATTTCTCTATAAAGAAGCGGGGGGGACATGGGGGGGAGTGTTTGATCCTGTCTTCCATGGACAAGTCTGTTCCACACCTCCCAAATGTCATGTGGTCAGAAGGAAATGCAGAACCTGCTCAGGAGCATCTCTGGAGCCCTGAAGTCTTGCCCTTTTGGCTGATACAAGTAGTAGTTTGGTAAGGCCACCTTAGAAGGGCCCTTCTAGAGACTGTCTTCAGAGTGTCTCTGTGCTGTATTTTCAGGACATTGCAGTAGGTCCTGAGAGGTGGTACATGTGAGTTGAGGGGTATATTTCTTAGCCATCAATGCCCCTGGGGTTGCCACTAGTTGTTTTTGGAATGAGGGAGTGTTACTTTATAGTCCTTGATTTGTCCCTTCCTATTATATGTGGCAGGCAGAAGATCTAGCCTTGTGTCACTTAGGCAGAAACCTTTGCAGTGACAGAAGTCGTGTGCTAAGCAAATTCTTTCTTTACTTTTTCACTTCAAAGCCTGAAATTATTAGTGACATGAGGATCTGTTGATGGAGATGATGGTGGTCCACACATCACCAACCCCTTGTCCCACTTATGTCCAGCCTACAGCAGTTTCCTCAACTTGTTTTCTGAGATGTTCTTTCTCCACTCCTCCTTCAAGACAACCTCTGAGCTCATGAGCAGACTCCACATCTCAACCAAAGTGATGCAGCACCTGTGACTTCTTCTTCTGAGAACTCAGTTGACTCTTTATGGACAACACACAATGCAAAACCAGCTCCACTCAAGCTGATGTGTACATCCCTCACAGGCCTTGCCTTGCATGGCTGGCTGTAGTAACCTGTTTTTTTTCAACATCCAATAACCTTGCCCGGATAAGTTTTGTGAAAGGCAGGACCTTGGAAAGACTTTATTCTCCAGGATAATTTTATGCTTTATTTTACTTTTCTTCAAATTCTCTCCTTTCTACTTTCCTTTCTCCTCCATTACTGGCAATTCATATGTACTCTCATTTCTCCAGGTGTATTTTAGGGTCAGCTCTAAAGCACACATGATTACGTTGTTACCACCTTCAGAAGTGGACTGCAAAGCTAAGACTGGAATTAGTGACTCTAAGATCAAAATCAGTATTTGAGGTAGAGCCTCACCAGTACTGAGTACAGGGGGTCAATCCCTGCCCTAGTTCTGCTGACCACACTATTTCTGACACAGGCCAGGATGCTCTTGGCCTTCTTGGCCACCTGGGCACACACTGGCTCATATTCAGCTGTCAACCAACACCCCAGGTCCTTTTCTGCTGGGCAGTTTTCAGCCACTCTTCCCCAAGCCTGTAACGTTGCGGGGGGGGGTTGTTACTCATGCAGGATTCAGCACTAGTCTGGACAAAACTGATCAGATTGCTGTCTATCCCTTATCTGGGCCTTATATTTTTAAACTGAGTTTATATCAGTTAGTCCCCACTAATACACCAACTTAGTGAGCAAGGTAACAATAACGGGCCTGACTTTTTAAGCATTGAAATGTCTGGCTTTAGCTCTGAATGAATACATCAGGTTTGGTGTAAGTTCCATCCATCAGAGAAAGGATATCACCAACCCAGTTTGAAATTGCTCCCGAAGACACAACAAAGGGAAAAAAATTAAATATTTAGAAAATGATTTGAAAATTCATTCACATGAATGAATGCTCTAGATGTACTCCATGCCCTAGAAGTACATGATTACCTAGTTGAGGAACAGAAATAGTGCTACCTGACCTACCTTCCCTATTAAGCAATTCAGTTTAAAGCTTGAGCTTGGAATGTTAGACAGTTTCACTGTACACACACTTTTAAAAGGTAAAATTACGTTTGGGAAACAGGGTCATGAAGTGTAATTCAAGCAACAGAGCCTAGGAAATGCCAGCTAGATCACAGGGCCCCTAAGACAGAAAGAGGCCCTGTTCTTCCCCAGGCAAACGGTTTGCTGTGAGTATTTCACACTGTGCTGTGCACAATGAATCACACAGCTTCTATACTCATCTGCACCCTGGGTCACCCAGTGGGGATTCCTTCACTGCAGCCATTCAAGGCAAGATGCTATAATAAACCTTACTAATAATACTTCCCAGCTCCCCTCCAACTTTGTCTGCAAACACTTTCCAGAGAACGAGAAAACCATTCGTCTAGAAAATGATGAAAAAAGTTTTGACAGGACAGTTTGCTCAGCTCTCACATGCTTTTGCTTGCTATCAAACCACCTTAAGGGGTTTAGTAATTTTTGGGGGTTTTTTTTGGTTTTGTTTTGTTTTTTGATAGTACAGGCTAATAAGAGCCCTTGGGAAAAACAAAAGAATGTATTCAATAGGCAAAAAAATCCTATTTCTCCAAGGCATTCCTCATCTCAGCTGGAGTATTTTTGTAGGGCTTTAAACAGTGAAAAGCATACAACCCATACACTCTCTAAAGCTCACAAACATGTATGTATTTCCCTGATGATGCACATAGGGGCAGGAGAAGTTAGCATCTAAAAGGAGAGGTGTTTTTGCTGTGTTACCTTTCAGGGCTCTGATTGTCTCCAGATAATTCAATTTGTTCTGTTAGTAGGGACAGGGTGGAACTGGGGTTAGAAGGTGTACCAGGTCAGAGCAGAGGTTTGTCGTCTCTCCAGATCAGTTATTTAAATGAGTCCTTTGGCAGCAGCCCATTTATTCAGCTTTCACTCTCCCTTTTGACTGGAGACCTGCTGGGCAGCAGGGTGAAGACCCCTAACTTGTAATGTGGCAGCAAGTCACTTACGTCCCTTTAGTCCTGTCTGGCTGAGTGGGAGTTAGAAAACGGGTCTCCATTAAGATGTTCTGAATTGAATTGCTCTGTAAGAGGAAGTCAAGTTCTTCTCTGAGGCCTTTGGCCTGTCTCATTTGCTCCTTGCCCTCAATTGCCCCAGCCGTCCTGCTCCAGGAGAGAAGCAGAGCACAGAGGTCAACAGCTGCATATGCAGCCCCCTGCCTTCAGCTCCCCAGCCCTCAGCAGCTCCTGACATGGAGGAGTCTCATCTGACTCACCTCTGTGGAGAGTGGGTCTGGCTGGGGGAGCAGCTAAGGAGGAAATGAGAGGGGTGACTTTTTTCTCCACCAGTGTTAGTATGTTGGACAAGATGCTCCACCTGCCCAGCTAGGCAGAGCATGGCGGGGGAAACATGCTTCTTCCCAGAATTATTGGATCTTGCCTGTCATAGGATTTCTTTTCACAGAGATTCTCAGGAGCCTTGTCTTGTAGAGCATCTTGCAGCACTTTCCCTTTGTACCCAGATGCCTCTTATGCCAATGTAAGTCTGGAGCCAGTGCATTGACTTCAAAGGAACAACATGCAGTACTGAGTCAGCAGTTTTGCTCCAGAGAAGAATCAGGCCCTCGAAGCCTACAAAAATATGGGGATTGGTGAGGTTCCTGCGGAATTAAGAGCTGTGTCACAAAGGCTGGGATAGGTTATTTTCCTTTCCATCTGGCTCTTGAGAAAATAGGGACCAACTTGATACTTTAAGGCTGACAAAACCCCTCAGCATGAGGCTGACCACAGAGAGGAAGAAGTAGGTAAAGCCAGATATTATGGCAGTCCCCAAAACAGAGTCCCAGGGGAGGGTATGCGGCCAGATGCTGCTGAGACCGGCCTGGACTGGGGCCAGAGGGCTGCAGCCAGTTGTTATAGCCCAGAATAGAGCAGATGCACTGGGGCTGCTACAGGGCTGCCTGGGAAGGGCAGAAGAAAACACTTCTTCTGACATCATCCAGTTATATCACAGGGAAAAGGGGGACACTGGGAGTCAGCACTGTATATACAGACAGGGCCGTAAGGATCAAAAAAGCTCAGACAGTCCAACAGAGACCATGTGCTCCATTTTTAAAATGACATTAGAATGGGCTTCACCAGAAGCCATTCCTCTCTACCACATGTAATAATGATGTGAACAGCTCTGATTAAACAATCCGGCTATTAGGTAACTTTTCCAAAGAAGCTCTTTCTGGCTTAAAATGTATGTACATTTGACCTCAGTCCAAAGAAGACAGTCACAACTCTATGAGTTCAGCTGCTTTCTCCTTCTTGACTTGTACAGATCCCAGCTGGAATGGGTCTTTACACAATACAGCAACAGCTGCTTCTGGCCTAATGCACTTTGTCCGCTGCTCATCATGGACACCATGCTCTCACCAGTCAAACCTTGCTGCACAGGATCAGGCATGGCCTCTCCGATAGGTTGTTGCTAGAGGGAAGAAAAGGGACCACCACTGCCTTGTCTGTGGATTGTGGAAGTAGGAGATGGTACATGATGAGACAAAGGGCTGGGGAGGAATGGTTTGGGATGAAGTCCATCTCTTTCTGTGAGCCAGATGGTACTCTCACTCTTGTTATGGAGTACCAGCAATGGTAGACATTTCTTCAGAAGTGTGTGCTAATTGGAGCTTTTAAGTCATCATCAACTCTGTTTTATTATATCTAGTCATGATGAGCACCAAACTGTCTGTCTGACTGTGCAAGATAGTCACAACCTTAATGACTCCACATATCAAGGACTAAAACATGTCTGCAGCTAAATGCTCTTTCATGGTTTTGGAGTTTTTTCATTCAAGTTTAAATGAGTTATGGCTGAGGCAACATCATTTTATTTAATCCTGGTTATTAGTCACTGAAATTTGCTTTAATTAAAGCCAGATCTTGATGCTGTTACTTCTGTTGAATCAACACAGAGTCAGAGCAGCGACACGGGGAGTAAAGAGTGACACAGCTTGAAGCTGGACTGTAGATTATGGATTCCTCAGGGGTTGTGAGTCTCATATCGTTCACCTGTGAAGTGCCATGGTGCTGTACAAACAATAAATAAACACAACTTTTCATCTTCCTTTTTAATTTTTATTGTCTTATGGACTTGGATAAAGCAGCATTTCCCTCTGTAATAAGAGCAATAATGTCCCAGACTGTCTAGGAGTTACACAGACAATATTATACACCTGATTTAGCTAATTAACAAAGGAGAAGCCACATTGTGAATGCAGTGTTTGCTTCCCACTGGCTTCTTACATGCTGTGCCTATCAAAAGAGAACAGCAAACATGTGTAGAGAAATTAGAGAAGCCTCTTTGATTGTGTGGACTTTCTAGTAAGTGGCACTTTGCATTTTGTAGATCAAGGTCTGGAAATAACACTGGCAGTAATTATGCACATGTGGCATGTCACCTTGATGCACTGGTATGGAATTGAAAGGGAGAGCAAATTTACATAACTAATCACTGACAAACAAGATAAAGTGATTGCTATTAGCAAGTTAACTTTTCTGTACAATTACCACCCTGTGCTGTCTGAGATATCCCACCTCGTATCTCTGTGAAGAACAAGGAGAGCCTGCTGTGCTTCAGATATCACCACACTCCCTTTTTTATGGCAAATCACAGAATATCCTGTTAACTTTTTATCCTTGGCTGTGAAATTTGGAATCATCCCATGGGAAGAAGCAGAGAGAACAAGGCTCTCTCCCTCTGGATATGTGTGTATGGAGATGATGCAAAAATATAAATTGTAAAGCTTGGTGGATGGTCTTAAAAACTGGACTTATTCAGAACATAATACATGGGGGGCCCAAACCAATAGGTGATTGCAAGTTTTATATGAGTTTTGAATTTGGATTATTTAATTCTTTTCAGGACACATTTTCATGCTCTCTTCTGCAGCTGTTAAACCCAGAAACACTCTGTCATTAGTCCTGGAATTTTCCAGTTGGTAAGTGGGATCCTGTTGAGGTAGTAGCATTAAATACTGTGAATCTCATCATTAAACTAGTCATTCTTCTTAGGAGTCTGTTTTGTCAACTGAAAGTCTCTTTTCTCAGGCAAACATATACACTTCTCTTTGACAAGAGAGTGACATAAGTTGCTGTGTCTGGAAGCTGATCTGTGTGACTCCTTAGATCACAGACAGGATCAGTAGACCAAGAGTTTTAAAAGTGTAGTCTCAGATCAGTGACACCCTCTTTTCTGATTCACAGAAGGATCAATGAAGATGTTCCCGATAGAGAAGCAGATGGAAATAGTGCAAGGTTCTCCCCGAGTCATACAGCTACATGGCAAGGTCTGAAGAGTCACATCTTGGTTCAAGGGCTTTCTTGGTTTGCACTGCTGGGGTGGGGAGGTTTTGCTCTGCAAATTCTGTCTCATGTAAGGGCTGAAGGAGAACTGACTGTAAAGATAAGCTGAGGATAAACAGAAACAACTTCATGGAGTCTTTCTGAGCCTTTTTTTATTTCTCTGTTTTTATTTATAGCTTTGTTCAGAGAAATGGGACTTTCAAACCCATTCTTTGAAAATAAAGAGAATCAAGCCAAAAATATTTAATTAACTACACAATAATTTTTCCCCCTTCTATCTGGAACATTACTCAAAGAATGGGAAGACAACTGTGCACAATTAGCATAGACTATGCCATATAATTGGAAGACAAGAATGGAGTGAAAAAATAAATAGTGGAGATGGAGAAAAGGTCCTCCTTAGCATATAAAGCCACCGAGAGAAACCAGAGGATAAGGCTATGGTAACACAACCCCACTGTGGCTTCAATTAGTGACATTTGTGCCTGAAGATAGTGTCTGAAAAATGTGTTCATTAGGATAGCCTGGTTCATCTCACCTTCATGTCTGTTCAATGGTTCATTCTTCTTTGAGCCAGAGTCATGTTGTCAAAGCTCCTTTAGTCTGGAGACTACAGAAGTGTACCAGTGTAAAAGGCATTTGTTATGTCAAGCTGGAAGTCCATCTTGTCCTGCATGCAGCAATGCTGGACAATGACTGCAAAAGCAGTGGCCTTTTGTGCTGTGTGAGGGGCAGCTGCCCTGCCCAGGGAGCTTGTTGTGTCTCTGAGTTGGAAAGTAAGCTCTAAAAGACACTGACACCATAGTCACACGTGACTCCACTGACTTAGAAGTTTTACTGCAGTGGTGTGCAGATCAGGGAGTGTGTTCTATCTGGCATACAGAGATCCTGTCCTGACCCTATATGGTGTGGTTGAACTGGAAGCAAAGGGGATCCAGCAGCTCACGTGCACATGGTGACGACAAAGCAGGGATGTTCTAGGCAAGCTGAAGCATCACAGCCCAGAAAAGAAGCAGAATTGTCAAGTGTTTTCTAATCTAGGAAGGGAATTTCCCCCAGGAAGCAAGGGAAAGTTGTATTCAGTCATTTTCAAGAGTTTAGGATAATTTTGTGTAGGATGATCACTACAAGCATTAACGTAATTGAGGTTTTTCTGAGGGAAAAGAGTCCTTGCTCTCCTCTGGACTGATTTCTACTGATTTCAGAGATGGGAGAGCTCTGGAGAGTTAAGGAAAGATCATTAACTTTTGATAGGTTTTGATGATCACGGCAATGGGGAAAAACTATATTTGTCAGTACTAAGAAAGGCGTGACTTGGGTTTATACAAAATTTATGTCAGGAGACATTTTGTCTTTATTGTACAACAAAGAGAATAAATGGGGTCTATGTAGAGGAATTACACTGACAGTGATTTAAGTGATTCTTTCTGGAAATGACCCCACCCCACTGGTTTCTTGGATGAGCCACTTCTCAAAGCAGAAAAGAAGGCGGGAAACAGATAACAGAATAGAAAGTCGGTGTGACATCTGTCTTGCATGTATGCTTAAGTTTCACTTTCTGATCTGCAAGTTTTTCAGTCACAAAATGACTAAATTTCAACAAGTTCAAATCATGCCTTGGATCATCCTATGCAGCAAGTTGTTTACCCACCATATTTCAGGCAAGTAATTTCAATATTGACAGATTGGCTAAAGCCCAAATTTGATATGCTGTTATTAGCATATTTTTACTGTTTCTGTGCTTACAAAGGAACCAGAATGTTCCCTGGCAGTCAAGGCTAATAAGTATGCAAATCATGATCTGTGCTTATAGGCATGCTTTTTTTTTGGTACGCAAATCAGTATGCCAATTTGGCACTCCCCTTTCTGATCAGAGATAAACAAAGCCGCAGGGATTAGGGTGACAGATAATTTCTCTTGAAAACTGTCTGAGTTTTGAAACATACAGAACTGTTCTTAATCCCCCTTACTCTGTGGAGTGGATTTGTTATAGGAGAAGCTACTGACTGAAGGGCTACTACACAGGTCTCTGTGCCAGAATATGTGAACCCATGAGGCTTTCTACTTTCTTAAGGTCTCTTTTAAGCTTTTATCTTCAACAGCTAAGAAACAGCTTTGTATCTAATGATTTTAGGGCCTGAAAGGAGATTTACAGTACTAAGGATCTGTATGAACCAAGAGTATGTGAAACAAGTTCTTAGCACCGTCAGTGATCATGGGTAGCATGCATATATTTCTCAGGCTCACATACTCCCTCTCTGTACAATCTCTTGAGTCATGACCTTCTCAGTATGATGTATCACACTTCTTCAGTAGCTCACATCTCTTGTGTATCCCCTCCAGACTACTCTTCCTTGTATTGCTGAGCTCTGCCACAGGAACCTGTGTGACTGGAGCATCGCTTTGTCATAAGGGAAATGACATCACCTTTCCTGTTCCTTCAGTGCAGTTTTTTAACTGTGCCACAGGACTACTACTCCCCTCCTTTAAAAGAATGCTTTGAGAGTGGACATGTAAAAACCAGAGAGGCATTTGGACATTACAGCAGCGGAGGTGACTGACATGCATAAACAGACAAAATTATACCAAAGGATACTAAAGAAGATCAAAAGGAAAACTTAAGTCTCCTTTTATGTTGCAGGTATTTCTTTCTCTCAGCTTCAGACAGTCCATCATGTCTCACTAGCCCTTTGTTATCTGTAGCAGACTTCTCTCTGCTTACAGTAATAGCTGCTGTTTAAGTCCCACAGCATAACTCTTTTATCTCAACGAACACTCCTTTGAGAGCATCAGCAAAAGGGCTGCTAAGCATCATCCCTGTTGAATGCAAATGGAAGTCTCTTCTGTGTTTGAATATCAATGTATTTGTTCTTGAGTCAGGACATGTAGTGGATGATTTGGGAGCTTCTTTGTGTGTGCTGTTGCTGATAATTCCTTTTGTAATTCTTGTTATTGTCTTCTCACTTGGAGCGGTTGAATGTGCAGCTTGCTTTCTGTTGCCCATTTTTACCTAGAGAAGTAAAACAAGCTTATTTTGTTCTTTTTTCTTAGTTTATTTTGGGCTAGATGCAGACCTTTCTCACCACCTTTGGAAACCCCCTGAACTCACTGGAGAAACAGCCTGTAGAGCAAACTGGATTGTAATATATGAAGAGAAGCAAAAATAACTGGTGCACAGGAAGCCCTGAAGTTGCCTGAACCCTAGGGTTATGCCAGATCAGATGATGCATCTTTAAAAGCCTGATACAGTTTCCAGCTGACAGGGTCCTGCCCAACATCTGGCAAGGCCATGTGCCAGATCAGGACCATGTGGGACCTCACAGGACCTTAACTGTCCCTTGTGATTTGTACAACTGATGAAGGTCTGATCTTGGATTTGTGAGTCCTGATCTCTGTTTTCTGCTGTGTGGCAGATGTACCGGGGCTAATCATTTAATCTCTGTGGGCTCTGTTTCCCTTCTCTAAAAGGGGAGCATTTTGTACTTGCTGTGAGAATATGTAAAGGAATTAAAATGCTCAGATACAATAAGGCAAAAAAAAGATACCTTATGCTAGAAAATGTTTGAAAAAAAATATAAATAAAATCCAAGAGAAATGAGAAGGTACAGTTCTTAGTGAAGACATAGAAGGGGTCATTGAGATCAAATAAGGAAAAAAGAGGACCTTTGGAGAAACAAAACATGAAAAACAATGCCCACTGCTGCAGAAGAAAAAAAAAAAAAAGGGATTCCACCTGTGGAATTGTGGCTGAATATTCGTATTTATCCCATGTCTCTTAGATTCATGGACTCCCTGTTCAGTCACAATATGAATAAATGGCCATATAAAGGATTTTCATCATGCTTTTAACAAATGTACACAGGAAAATTTACAGCAGACTACCCAGATGTCTCCCAAGACAAAATGATCACATCTTGACTAGTCTCAGGATGTTAATACTTGATAGAAAGTGGACAGTGGCATAGAGGCGAAAAGTGTCCTTGGCTACGTGTCAACCACACTTAAAGAGCAGCCTTCAGAACAGCCCTAAGCCAGGGTTCCTTCATATTCACCCCACTCTCCACCCAGCCACTCCTGTATGTATGGCTGACCATGTCTACTCGGGCATAATCTGAGCTCTCCAGGCACTGTGCTCTCCTCCACTCATGCTTACAGATTTGGCATACAGTGTCTATTTTACCAGGTGGTATACACATATTCTTTGGCTCTAAATCCTGTGGAAATATTTCCGGTGGGCTCCAGCAGGCTCTAGATCAGAAAGAGCTGAAAGAGCCAATCTCATAACCACTTTCAGAAGTACATCACTGTTATTTATGTTCTGTCTTTGAAAGACATGCAACTTAGACTTCAATATATCAAATACAGGAAGATCTATCATATCCATAGATAAGTTATTTGAACAGTTAATTAGCCTGACAGTTTCTGTGTCTCATTAGGAGAGTGACCTGGTCCAGTTTCAGTTTCCAGCTGGCTCCCAACATGCAGTTCTCAAAGGCTGCCTGACACTTCCCTGGGTAGATCTTTGTAAACTGTGATCAAGCAGACTTTTAACTTCAGACAGGAGTAAACTAACTGTAATTTGGGTCTCTTGGAGGAATTAAGTATATTACATTGAGAGATATTTCTAACTCCCCCAGGGTGATCTTTTCTCCTCTCTTTTCAATTTTTCAACTTATTTTGTGAAATGTGGAAAACAAGATGGACCTAAATATTCCAAAAAAAGGCCTCAGGACAGCCATTCACAGAAACAAAGTTGTCTTCTTACTCTTCAATGAAATCCTATTGCTCATCCATACCATGTCTGTATTTAAACTAATAGCCACAGCATTGCACTTTGGAGTACCTTTTGGTTTTTGGTTGTTTTTTTTGTTTGTTTGTTTTTCTTTTTAATTATTTTATGGCACAAACTTATTTTACAGTCCTTTTCAACCCTTGGCAAAGGAAAGGTTCTCATCTCTTAAACTAAATCTTTGTGAGGCTCATCATTGTCTCCAACACTGTTTTAAGCTCTCTGTGATATGGAGACTCTCACAGGGATTTTTTGGGGATGCTCTGCACTCCTCATCTGGACAAGACTGACAACCTCAGTGCTATAAGCATTTTTTCCAGCCGTTTTAATAACTAGAGAAGAGTAGAGACTAAGCTATAATTACAATGTGACTTACATGCTGACTTTTGTAATGGCAAGTCTGTTCAGTTGTGAGCAAAGTAGAAACTGCATTAAATAAGGAGTCTTTTGCCCCAGAGAAAAAGATTAATTTTTCACAGTTTGTCTGTAGCAGTATCTGAAAGTGTCCCCCATCCAACTCCTCCATCTGTACACACACTGTGGGATATTGCTATACAAAGAATTCTTGATTCAGCAAAATATGCCAACACGCGTAGCTTTGAACATTCTTGAGGAAGTATTTGCTGTAGCAACAGAAAAAGTGGTAGCTCACTGAAGCAACAGTTGGCAAAAGCAGGATAAATGAGGATGAGATGCATGAAAAGACAACATAAAATCAAATAAAAATAAACATTTGCCTGCTTGAATGGGAGCAGGCTCCTAGGAAATGATGTATAGATACTGGATTGGACACCTGTTTCAGAGGAACCATGCAATGAGAGGCAATAAGTAACAGATCTGAGATTTCCTATGTGACTACCTCCTAAATGTACCTACAGAAAATAATCTGTTCATAGCAGCATATGGTCCCCAGAGGCTTTATGGCTCCTTACAGTTGCAGCTGTTGCTGGTTGAACAGCACAGGGCAAAGAAAGTGAAAATGTTCCTTAGAAATGGTATTCCCACATGGCTATTGCTTTTAAAAGGTGTTTCTGTTAGCCATACTGAAAGCATGCTTGGGAAAAGATTTTATAAAGCATTTTTACAAATCAAAAGATATCCGTGTGAACATGCAGTGGAATTTTAAATCTCAGCTAAGGCTGGAAACAATGCGGAATTGTACCCGGCACATTTAAAATGCAGGTAAAATACATCTTTTTGTAACCTTCCTTATTTGTCTGTAAAAGGATCTTCTTCCTTGTCTGTCATATGAGCAGCTGCTTCCTTTTCGTATTAAGGCTTCTCAAATTTTCAAAGTCCTGGAACATATTTTGTCATATATCCATAATGACTCACAGCTTAGAAAAAAAAACCAACTGCTTTTAGCTCAGATAGATTTCAGATACAAAGATAAATATTTTTTCATATGTTTTGAATAAAGGTTATCTGAAAAAGGTGGACTTGCCTTTTTCCTGGTTACATCTGCATTTGACTATAAAAGATTATAAGCTATGCCGCTGCTGTTACTCTTTTTCTAATTCCCTCTTTTTTTCCCAGTTAGAAAGAGTGTAAATAAATGGGAAAACAACCTAAATACCAGAGTACATTTCTTCCCTAGTTAAAGCACTGAAAATCAGTATGTGCTTTACAACATGAGAGGAATTGAGAGAGTCCCTGGTACCAGACCAGCCATAATCCTGGGACACTAGAGAACCCAAATGATTTCACGTGAGATGTTGTCTAATACTTCATCTGGAAGCCTACTTCCCTCTTCTTTTCCACTATTAAGGATCACGAAACCTTGGACATTTGTGCACATTCTTATCATTAACAAGTCTTGTCTAATGAAAATGCTAACTGATTAAGGTGAAAAGTCTGTGTAAACCTTCCCAAGATGAAATTGTAGCCTTGCCACAGTCAGTCTTCCACTAATTCTACCAAACCTAGAACAGCATCTGGGTGTGTTAAGTCAAGTCATGGGTTTCAAAATAGTTTAAAAACTTTCTCAAAAGTTTTTTACCTGGAAAAAAAGAGTCAATGGTAGAAGTAATATCAAAACCTCAGTGCAACCACACACACCTGCAGCAAATCTGTATTACCAAGTGGCCAGGGTGGGTGCATTGTGCTACGCAGTGAGCTGTATACAACAACTTCTCCACACACCACATTCCACAACCACAGCAACTTACACATGCAGCTTTCTAAAAAAAGACGAAGATGCACAAATGAGTGCAAACAAGCTGAGCACACCACTTTTCAGCTGCTGCATCATGTGTTCCCATCTTCAAATAGTTCTGCACTGTATTTAGGAAGCATCTCCCAGCTGATAATCTTCAAACAACTCAAAAGCACTCACGAATTCAGGACTGCAAAACTCTTAGTGCAGTCAAGTACAATTACTCCACCACTGTTTTTTCCCCTTTCTCTAACTACACAAAAAAAAAGGAGATAAATTAATCACCAAGTTCTCCCACCTCCAAGTTGAACAGGTCTTTTGTCCCTGAATAGTCATCTGGATTCCTCCTGGCTGAGCACTGCACTACATAATTTGGGAAAGAGGAACAGATGCAGGTGTGAAATTATTTCTATTAAGACTTGATAACAGGCACAGGAATAAAATGTACTGGCCCTCAATTTGCTATTCTGAAATTGTTGTTAATCTATCCAATGGGACTTTTCTGCTGGGTATTAGCAGTAGTATGCTTAGCAAGGTTTTACATCATCTTTCACAAATCCACCATGTTAACCCAATCCAGAGCAAATGTGGCCTTTTTAGTAGGTTGGTATACCTTTTGTAAAAACATGATGGTGAAAAGAAGCTTGTTTCTATGCCTTAAAGACAGGAAAGAAATGGTAGAATTAGATTCTCTATGGTTTATCACAATTTCCAAAGCAGAAGCTCTCTTTCTCCCAATGCCTTCTCCACCTTCCTAATCAGTGCTGGAGGTGGTACAAAGGAAAGCTAGACTTTTGCCTGGGATGAGTTGATAACATTGATATATAAATTGATGATGATTTTGGTGGTTTTGAGGGATTTTGTCTTCCTCAAATCTGTAGGACCTTAATATTTTACCTGCAAAAGTCTAACCGATAGGTAACATTTTTCTACTATGAGTGTTCCCTGGAAGAGCTAGGTCTTTTCTCAGATTTTCATGGATTATGCATTCGCCTTGCTCAATTCCCCCATTTCTCCTTCAAAATGCATTACAAAACAGGGGGAAAAAAAATGTTCCCAGGTAATTTGCAGAGGCACTTTATAGCTGCTCAGTGCTGCTTAACAATTAGTGTTACTTGGCATGTTACTGTCTTTTTCCTTCTAGAAGCAAATTCAATAGCTGTTTCAACAGAATGGGGCTGGTTTTGGCAGCTATGTGACCCAGATACAAGCCTCGGTTTGAGTGTATTTTCAGCATTGCTATCTTGGCTTATCTCGGGGTTGGGAATCTGTAGCTCTCTGTAAGCATCCAGCTGCAGTGGAGTTAGGCAGCTGGAGTCCTGGCTTCTTGCTTAGGGCAAAACATTAAGGGCCAAGCTGCATAGAAAATGCCCTTGGCAACTGCTCAATGGAGGGAGGAGAGGAAAGAAGGCACTAACAGTGGGTAAAACAGATCCTGGAAATAAGGAAGGAAAGAAGGAGTTGCTGCACCTGAGCTGGGGAGATGTTTGTCCTGCAGGGACAGGGTTATCTGAATAAAAGGGTTTGGGTTTGGTTTCCAGCTTTGCTTTGGGATCCCTCTCATCTTGGCAGAGACAGGGCAAACAGGCGTAGCATAAAGCTCCTTTCTGCTCTCAGTCCCAGGCCAGGAAGCTCTGCAAACCCTAGAATAGATTAAGGGGGGTGTTAACAGGGGGATTCACACCATCCTGCTTTCACCACCTCTTAGTCTGAGGAACGGCAGTGTCCTGTCAGAAGGTGATTTAGAGCAGGGCTGGGTGCTGCCCTGAAAGTCTGCGCTCTGCTCTGCCCACAAAGGACTCCTCAGGGACACGAGCCAGCAAGTTGAGTGCCTCTAATGGGACAGTGTGCTCATTTTCCTGCCTCTAACTGCTGCCTCTGCCAAGGATGTGCCAGCATGCTACACATTGCTCATTATACTGAATTTTGTAGGCTGGAAGAAAGGTGGTTGTGCCAGCTTGTTGTCTCCTAAGAAAGTTCCTGTGTCATGGGGAGTCTCTGACAGCTTCATTTGGGCAGCTTTGTTTGTTCTCTGTGCCATATTAGCAGCACAAATGAGTGGAAACTGGCCCAGCTATCCAACCTCCAACATATTATCAGGGATAAGCCAGTTACAGTAACATTGACCCTGCATTTTCTGACTAACACGAGAGATGGGGGTTGACATGACTCAGCATCACCTCCATGTTCCTTACTGTGTTGCAGGTTGTGTCCATCAAATCTGGGGAGGAAACCTAGCAGATGACAACAGTGTAAACAAATCGAGAGGATGATTGTGGAGCTGGAAAATATGCCAGGTATTTCCAAATCCAAATGTCTACATAACAGCCACAATGACTGAATCAAGAGAGACTGTTGGCTGCTGATTGTTGGTTCTCAAACACTATTCTTATTGTCTCTCTCTGGGTCATGTTGGGCAACATTTACCATTATCACAGAGGCTCTGTATGAAGAATGCTCACAGCTGAAGAGCACAAAGCAAGTGTTTACTATCTAACATACACAGCTGACAGCTAAGAAAAATGAATGGCTCTAGGTGAAGCACTCATATGATCACCACCATATAGCACCTGTCTGTATGTCTCTAGCACCAAGTCTCATGCTGGCCTCAGCTTCCCGGCTAGGCAACATGCCAGGAGTTTGTCAAGGGCCCACAGGAGCACTCAACACCTTGAGACTGTTCTTTGGCTCTGTTTTCTGTTTTGGTTTTGTCCTGCCTACAGTGGGTTGCTCCCTTCCCACACATGTATCTGACAGTCTCTGGCAGTGGACATGCACAGGAAATTTCTGCCTAAGGATTTTGCTGGTCTCTTCCCTTTCTTGCTTGATTTCTTACACTTAGGGATGAGAGCTCTTGCATTCTATGGAAAGTGTTTTAAAAATCTGCCAGCTTTTTTCTCCTCTCTTGTCCCTGAGGACCATTTCCCAGGGTGTCCTGTTAATTAACTCCTTGAAGAGCTGGAAGTTTGCCTTTCTGAAATTCAGGGTCCTGACTATAGTCCCTGACTGATTTGTGAACCTTAGCAATGCAAATTCCACCAATGCATTCTCACTGATGCCCAGGCTGCCTCTAATCTTGAGGTTCTTGACAAGCTCAGCTGCACTGGCGACCAGTAGATCCAGTATTGCATTCCCTCAGGTAGGGCTGTCTATTTCTTGTCCCAGGAAGTTATCATCACGGTACTCCAGGAGCCTCCTTGACTGCCCACTGCTGGCCGTGTTATTTTTCCAGCAAATGTTGGGGTGATTGAAGTCCCCCAGCAGGACAACAGCCTGTGAGTGTGATACCTCCTGTAGGTGGAGTAGGAATGCTTCATCAATAGCCTCCCCTTGATCAGGAGGCCTATAGTAGACTTTGACCGCAAGGTTCCCCTTGTTGCCTTGGTCTCTAATTCCTACCCATAGGCTTTCAACTTGCTTGTGGCTATTTTTCAGGGAAATCTCCCCACTTTCAATCCATTTCTTAACATAGAGGGCAACACCTCCACCCCTCATTCCCCTCCATCCCTTCTGAACAGCTTGTAGCCATGGATAGCCACACTGCAGTCATAGGATTCGTCCCACCACGTTTCAGTAATGGCCACTATGTTGTAGCCGTCCAGCAGCACAGTAGTTTCCAACTCTTCCTGTTTGTTGCCTATGCTGTGTGCATTTGTGTAGAGGCACTTCAGCCGGGCAGTTGGCTGTGTCCCCTTTCCAGAGAAACACCCATTAATTCCCTTGAGGTGTTTTCCTGATGTTTCCTTGTTGGCTGTTACTATCCCAGGAGACCCTGGATCATCTCTGTGAGATTTTTTCTATGCTGCTGTGTCCCCACAGTGCTGCACTTCCTTTAGAAGTGGCTCAGGTCTGCATATCAGGCCTTCAGTTCCCTTCAGAAGGGAGTCACCTTAACAATGACTCTTGTCTCTTTTTTGGTAGAAGATGTTCGGATGCTGGGCTTGGGCTTCCTTAGTTTTGGGAACACTTCCAAGCCAGGTGATTCATCTTTCTTATTTTCTGGCTGCACTTGCAGGGTGACAAGAAACTGGGGGAATAACAGAAGCAACATGCTTGCCATGCTGGCCAGGAACTTGTTGCCATTGCCTCCTTTCAAGGGGGTGAGGTAAGGCGGGCAAGGCAGTAGTTTGCTTTCTGCCCTGACCATGGACCTGCCTCCACTCCCTCTTTTCCTTTAGGTTTCTGCCTTCAGTCTGACAGGTACAGGATGTAGGGGGTACCCAACCCTCGGTAATTTTTAATGGGTGTTCCCTTTTCAGCCTCAGGGCAGGCAGAGATTGGCTCCACCAGTCAATCCCTACCTCAACCTCCCTGATGCTCCTAAGCCTTTTGACTTCAGCTGGCAGCCTTTCAACTTAACCTTACAGCCGTGCTGCTTGGTTGAGCAGACCATCAACCTGCTCATGCTGTGCACAGCTCCCTGCTACGACGGAGAGGCTGAGGCATTCCTTGCAGCCTGTGACCTGAACCATCATGTTCTGCTGTGGGAACACTGTCTGAATTCTCACCTCTATCCTGTCTGGCATAAGAAGCACAGCCTTCTTTTGCTGCTTGGAGACCAAGCAGCAGTTCTAGGACTGTGCTAGTACTGATTTGGTGGTGGTGTTGGTTTGTTTGGTTGTTTGTTTAATTCTATTTTATTTGTTTGTGGTTTTAATTCAATTTCTCATCCTTCTTAGCATATAGACCTATGCAACTACTGCTGAAGGTTGTGTCAGGCTGCTGCACTCTGCAGCCCAGCTCCCACACACACACTGCTGGCGGTGTTTTGCCGAGAGGGCCATAGCTGTCTTGCTGCCCTACGGTTCCACCACATTTAAATCTCTCAAGGCTTCCTAGCAATGCCCCCCAGCTGTGTCACTCCACAAGCACACCCGTGAGAGTTGCAGACTCTGCCACTCTTTGCTGCCTCTCTGGGTCCCCTCCTGTCGAGGAAAGTCCCTGTTCAAAAGAAAACCAAAACAAAAAAAGCAAGCACCGCAGAGCCACAGAGCCCATCAGTGCCAAAGCTGGTAATGCTGTCTTGCTGCCTGCTATACGAATGTTGAAGAATTATTTAACCTCAGAAATGGAGGATGTTTTAAAGACAATGTGGTCTAATGTGTTCAAAGAAAGCATCTACTATGTATACAGTTGATACAAATAAAACTTATGCATATATATGGGCACTTTTTTCCAGCTGCACATTCTCATTATATTTCCCCAACCCTGTGACACCAGCTTCCATCCTCTCCCTTTTCTCCATCTGTGTCAAGCACATGAGTAGATTTATTCACATAAGGTGAAGAATGCTTAAGATGCTTAAAAAGAAGCATGTCCTTCAGGGCTTTCCTGGACAGAGGCCAAAGATGTGCAGTGTTGCTCCTGTCGTATCACATAGATGAGACATCTACTAATAAACAAATAAAACAAGTTCTGGCATGTGCTAATGGCATTTCTTTCCCCCAATTTGCTAGCCTGCACGTTTTCCAGTGCAGATGATTTTGGATACAAACAAGGAGAAAACAGTGCTAAAATGTTCAATGTTTTGGTTTCAGTTAATTCAAAAATTACAATTTTAAGAAAGATTTCCTCTTAGATCTTGCATCTATGTGCACCCTGGCTCCTAAAATGGCACCATTTGTGGAGCCCTGAAAGGAGCAGAAGTGCTGACATATACAGCTTCACTGCAGCCATGGGAAAGTGCCATTATATTTAACTCCAGGGATGTTCTTAATTGCCAGGAAAATTATAATTCATTTTCTCCCTGTAACCTGAAAAATAGCTCCAGGGTTGATTTTTTGTCCCAGCCCCTACTCACACACGTTAAAAAATAAATACATTTTTTAAAACTTTGATCCTCTGCCAAAACATGTATAAGCAGCAGTTCATGAAATAATACATTTCTCCTAATTTATGAAAAGAATGGAAAAGCATTTGCACTAACACTATAGATGGCTGTGCTCTGTCTGTCACAGCCACATAAACACATTAGTGGAGATCTGAAACTTCTGCACCCTTATAACACTGCTGTAGCACTTAACAGCTCTATTGGTCTAAAAACAGCAGCTCTGCCACTCTGAGGAATCCTACTGGACAAACTGTTTCTTTTACTTTACTGTTATGTTTTCCGAAGCACTTTAGGAGTTAGTGATGGCTAATGCTGAGAAAGCTGCTGCAAGTCTATACAGATTGGATGTTGAATAACCCTGTCTTCCAAGCATGCCTCCCAGGCTGCCCATGTCATGCACAGCCTGCCCTACAGAAGATCACTAATATTAGCTCCTGCCCCTAGTTAAAAATGATCGGCTGTGAAGCTAGACAAGAGACTGTGTCCATGTTGAGGATGAGGGATGGCCATGTAATCAACAGAGATCTTTCCCATGGGGTCAGCAAGCTTTGGATAAAGCCTTCAGCTATCAGGAGCTGCCCACGGACATTGATCACACCTCTGAGACCATGCAGGGCTGTCCCAATGGAGAACACATTGGACCATTTAAGTCTAGAGATAACAGGATTGCAACATGACAACAGATATCCAAAACTCAGAGGGCTGCCCAGGTTAGCCAGCCCCTTTGTGAAATAGCTCTTCATGCCATTTATTGCTTTTCAGTAGCAGCTCTAACAGCTTTCTTCTGCTGCTTTAACAGATACATAATAAAAAGAACTGAAAGAAATGAAAATGTCCTGTGTAATCCCCATGAGCTGAGAAAGCTCTATTATCATGTAGTATTTGAGCATACCTCTTCCCCACCTCCAAAACATTTCTGATTGCATTGTCACAGCATTTGAGGTGTGTGCATGCATCTCTTAACAGGCTCAGCATCTAAGCAGCATCTCTCACAAGCAGATACTGGCTGCTTGCTTGAGCATATTTCACTGGATGAGAAATCACAGGGTTACACAAAACATCTGTTGAGTGGCTCTGGGTAAGTCGCTGATAACCTGTCTCAGCCCATTCCTCCTGCTGTTTGAAGCACACGTCTGCTGCATACGGTGTAAATAAGGAGCCTACTTATGCACAGGGAACAAGGGGTCTGATGAATGGCAAAGAAATACAAGTATAGGGAAGGAATCTGAGAAACTGTGCTGGAATCTTTTCTCCCATAAATAAAGTGCCTTTTAACCTGATGTTGAACATCCAACTCTTGTGCTGAAATATGTTACAGTGAAATTCCTCCCTGTGTTACCTTGGAGCATTTGGCAAAGCAGAGGCAATCCAGGCTGTGTATTGGCTTTGGATGGAAATGCACAACTGCAACATAGAAGAGCCCCCACTTTGTTGAAAACTGCTATTCAGGAAAGGGCCAAAAAAACACTTGGGCTAAAGCAGAGGCCCTGTGGGACTTACTGCTCTGGACTTGCTATTTGTACATGGACTGCCCAGATCTCATGCCCTCCCCCAGCCCTTTCCTCAGCTGTTTATTAATCTTCTTTTGTAAGGCTCCTCCCAGTTATAATCTCTAACTTTGGCTTCTCATTAATTGCCACTTAAGAACCAGACTGGTAGTTGGAAAATTAATAACCTAATAAGTGAAGAAGGCTTTCACATCTTGGTTGGAAAATCATACCCAATGCACAGCAGTAGCCTAGGGAAATGATAGCACCAGACGGTTTATCAGCAGACAGGTGAAATGTGGTGGATACCCTCATTCTCCTCCTTTCTGCACAAGGAACCTTGCCACCAGCTACCATTTTCCCTGTGCTGCCGCAGCCACAGAGAAACAGACCGATGCAGGCAATGAAATGGCTCCTCAGCTCTCCTAGGCTACATGGTACAATGCTGCCCAATGCTGGGGGTGACACCAGCTTGTTTCTGTCTTGCACTTGAGGCAAACACCATGAACCCTGTGAGTATCTGTAGGCCAGACAGACTGACTTGGGCTTATACCCTGCACAGACTGTGTGCGAGGTGGGTGGACAGGGTCAAGGTTTTGGCTGCCTGCCCAGCTGACTTGGGCAAATTAAAAAATATTTGCCTGGCACACTCATATTCAGAATGAAGCCTTAGTTCTTATGCAGCTTAAATTACATTCTAGCCTGGCATTACTTAGTCTCTGTGACCCAAATTAATGTCTCTGCTTTAATTATCCGTCTCAGACTCGATGCAGAGAGAATTCAGCATTGGTGGAAGTTGTTTCATTCATAGCAGTGGAAATAGAGACACACACAAACCCCTGCCTCATACAACAGCTGCTTGAAGGATTGTCACAGAGACATGCACCCCTCATCTGCCCCTAGCTGGGGCCAGGGACCCTTCTCATGCCACCCCCATGAGCCCGTTTATGTGTGTACTGTCTATCTGTGAATCCTGCCAACAACATCTTGAAATTTTTTCCTGCACCTACAGTGCTGGACACATGAGGGTGCAATGAAAAATTCAATCTTTATCTCAAAGTCCAATTCATAATTTAAATGCATTTCCATTCTGCTCTCTGTACTCCACGCAACTGACTGCAGGTGCCTGTGGGAAACCTGCACCTGTATTTCACAAGCAATTGTTCCCTCCATACTTAGGTCTGCTGAATGCACAGATGCAAACAAAGGCTCAGAAAGGTCCTGGAGAGCCATAATTTTCCAGTGCATGGGCAAGTCTCAGCAGATGGGAGTCAAAACTGGCAGATTCCCAAGTGCCCTCCGCACCCCTCTGCCTGAGTTAGTGACCTTGCAGCAGAAAAAAAAAAAGAAACCACAGGTCCTTACCTCAATTTGCAGAGCAGTTTTTTAGAGCAAGCCTGTCATCACCAGTGTCCTAAGATGATACTGTGAATGATGATGAGGAGGTTAAGATGAGAACATCTATTTTGTGCTATTTCTGATATGAAGACAATAACTGCTGGTCAAAGGGGAGAGCAGACAGTTGAACATGGTAGCATCTCTAAATGCTGAAGCTAAATATGACTGGGCTCATGAGTCAGATGCCTTTCTAGCATGGCATCAGACAAATATCTGAACTACAGCCTACAAAGAGTCCTTTCTTTCTATTTTAAGAGCTATGTGAACAGAACTAGAATACTGCAGCTATTTTGCATTGTGATTTATCTCTCCACATACTTAGAATCTGCCCTGGTCATGCAACAAAATCCCAGCTTGGAAAAATCCCCATGATCAGTGACTTCTGGTGAGAAATCCCAAAGCAAGGAAAAAGAATGAAAAGACAAGAGAAGTTGGTAGTGCAGGCAGAGAGAAAAAAGAAAGAGGTCAGATAGAGAAATTATTTCAGGAGAAGACATATAAATTCATCATTGGGAAGGAAAGAAGTTACCAAGAAGAGCAATCACAGATCTGGAAATAAAACAAGATTGGCTATTCAAGCCACCTGAAAACATACAAGGTGTCATACAGCCCTATAAAAGAGGTCAGGAACACGTGACAATGTAGCTTCAAAAAGTTCATGGTGCTCTTTACATCAGGTGGACCTGATGGGGCCAAGTCTCAATGGCAGATTACCTCTGGCTGCACAGAGAAAGAAGCTGCACTTTAGACCCAAAAGACTCTTTGGTGAAATCTCACTCCCAGGATGGTTGCTCTGCTCCCTCAGTGTCAAATATGTCCTGTCTCCACCAGAAGTTCAACCAGCCTGCAAGAAATGACATCTTATTCACTGGCAGTCTACCTAATCCCAGAGCTTGTCCTCTGGTTCTGTTAAAGAACAAGCTTTTTCCTCAGGCCAGACTAAAAACTTACAGTTCTCTCTCTTCCTAACCTCTGAATTTGATGAAGTCACTTAAGAAGTTCAGAGTCTCTAATGCCGTTTCCTGAGGCAAGGCATTTAATTCTGCAGTACAATAGTCTTTTGAAGAAGATACAGTCTGCTGAAAAATGACCCATTCAGCTTTAAAGGCAGGAAATAAAACTTCAGGTGTCAAATCACGGTACTTTCCTTCACTGAAACCAGACAGAATGTTTCAAAAGATTCACAATAAAGTCCAGCAAATAGCTTTTTCTCAGAATTTGCCCATAATTGACTGAATTCCAGCAGAGCAAGGAGATAATGAGAAGCTGCTCATCTTTTGGCCCAGGCCAGCAGCAATGCTGTAGGCTGTATCTAGTGAGCAAATCACAACAGTCCTGTCCCTCCAGGGCTGGTTTTTAAGTGTTAAACTCTTGCAGCTCTGCCATTGCTGGAGCAGACCCATGGGGCCTTGTTCCAAATTTTTGCAGCATGTCATTTGCCCCTGAGACAGTATTTCTTGTTTATGTTTCAAAGAAAATTTACCTTTTTTTTTCCCCTTCCCAATCAATTCACTGACATAAACGTCCTCAGTGCAGAATTTCTAGCATCGACAATGCTGTACATCTTTACCTCTCCAGGGTACTGCTTTCTTCTTTGCAATAAAATAGGTCTGCTGCAATGGGAAAATTCTCAACTTTAACTTAAACACAGCAGCTATCTTTTTTCTTGGGAAGCAATAAAGAAATACACTAGCAACTGTTCCCATTCTCTGTTATTTATTTTATTATTCACATGAATGTGAATCACTAATCAGCATCTATCTTAAATCACCATAAACTTCCTGACTAGCTCGTTTTGTCTTTTCTCTAGGCAGTCAGCCCAGCTGGTTCCCAGAGGTACTAGCAAAATAAAAGCCCCAGAGAGGGATCTAACATTTGATTCTTGCAAGCAAAATCTTCAAGTATTACAGTCCAATAAAGCATCAATCAGCGCCTGGTAATGTTCCTTTCTTCTGCTGCCTCAACCCAGCCCTTCCCTGATCGGCATTTCCATCAGTGGAAATATTCTATATAAATACAAACTATTCCCATCAATATGTACTGTTACTATGAGCTGTAATTTTGTTTGTTTATTATTACGCACAACGACAGCCTAAGCCCAGTGTGAGTAAAAGGCTGTGGTGACAGTTTTCAAGGTTGGTCCATCCCTTTCCACAGGGTTTGTGTACTCGGGCAGCATGTAAAGAGAAGGCCACATCCTCTGGAAGAGCTCAACTAACAGTAATAGTACTGTATCGATTTTGACTCATCTCTTGGTTCCTAACACTCAAATGGATGTTGTTGACATCTTCATTGCATATTTGGAGCTCTTTTTGCTTCCTCTGTAGGTCATGCTTAGATACAATATTGGTTCCTAATTCAGAAATGGTGCACAAGCGCCTGAAATGCATTCACCGTTCTTGTCTTGGAGGATGAAGGATTGCTCTAAAGGGAGGAACCAGAATGTGACCACTGTTATGGAGCTCATCACCACTGCACTCATTTTGTATGTGACAGACAAAAATTCTGGCCTGGCATGGTACTTTCTGGTAGAATAAGGTATTTGAGATATTAGTTGTTCAGTGACCAAACAGCCTTTGAGTAAAAGACTGAAAGACTGACTGTAGGCCAAATTACATATTGTCTGTTTCTGCTCCTCTCATTTTGCCTCCTGAGCAAATCTGAATGAGGTGTCCAAAAAATTATCTACACCAGGCCTGGATGGGCAACAGAAAATGGGATCCAGAATAGGCTGCTGCCACGTCTGACACCCAGGGAGTGCTGTGCCACTCTCTGCGGGCTGTGTCATCTCCAGATGAGTAGCTACGCCTTGGTGAAACAGCAGCCTTTCACCTGAGTCCCCTGATGACAGAGATGAATATCAGTTAAATGCAAGAAGGAGCAGCAGCTGCTCAGACTCCTGACTAGAGACTGACAAGCCGCTAAGTGCCACTTTAGGTCTCCTTTTGGCCTCTGCCAGGCAGGAGGAACTGAACATGTTAAGATGATGAAGAAGAGGGGCATATCATGCTCAATATCATACATGTGAATGTTTGACTGCACCTGGATCCAGGAGAGCAAGTGCCAGTGAAGAGGAGAGTTAATTGAGGACTGCTGTGGGTTTTATATATCTGGCCAACACCAGCCAGTAGCCACAGATGGAGTCCCTCTGTGCATGGCAGAGCATATACAAAGTTGGAGGTTGTTGCTAAGGGGAGTCTTTGGTATAAAAACATTGGAAGAAAGGAGGGACAGAGCTACATGTCTTTGTGCAGTGAACAGAGACTAGCAAAACTGAATGACCCAGTATGGCCCAGCAGGCTGCTGCACTTCAGCTCAAGCCCCACAGGACCGGGAATCCAGAGTGATGCATCTCAAGTGGTGCGAAGAGTATGTTGATGTCTGTTGGGAGAGACTTGTGGCGGGGGTGGGGATGGTCTCCTAGCAGATTTAACTCACAGCAGAATACACACTGCAGACTGCCTTACTATGGTTCCTCCAACCTGTGTATAATTTCTGCCTTCAACCATTTTAAAGACAGGAAAAAAGTAAGAAGCTAGCTGGCTTCTATCCTACTTTCTTACACTTCTGTTTTGACAATGTTAATATTCTGAATGTTCTGGATGTTTTCTGGAGCCTTTTTTTGGCCAGAATGCACCATTAGTACTTCTGCAACTATCCTAATGAAATGGGTTTATGCTGCTCATTGTAAGGTGTGAAGGATGAATGCAGAAAGAAAGAAATACAATTGGGAGAATACAAGAGCAAAATCACGTGCTTATGAATATGGGTTCTGATGTTTTACGAGTACTGTTAGAGACATGTATAATGCAATTTATTTCACTAGATACAAATAACTATGCTTTGGAGTACGAAACAAGTGAAATTAATGTAAGGCTGTGGGTGCCACAAATGAACAATGGATTGGGAGCTGAGAGACTTGCCTTTCGTCTGCAGGGCTGTCACCAACATGCTGCATGACCTCAGGTGTGTCCCTTACAGCCCAGAGCTGCAATGGTATTTGAGCATTGCTATGCTGAGCCCTGCATTGCTAAAATGACCTAGTGCTCTTGCAAATGAGCCCTGGTGGTTTTAGCAGAGGCAGCACTTCACTTGCAGCATCTGTCCTCACCTCTGCCAGTGGTTTGTGTGTCTGGCAGGGGTGGTGGGGATTGCTTTGACAATGAAGCCCCAAACAGAAGTAACTGATGTGTGGATGCACATTCCAATCTACCACCCTGGATTTGGGACCAGCACAGTCAGCAGCCAGGGTAAGCAAGTGGCAGAAGCTCGTAATATCTTGGATGGCTGCAGCGTCCTTTGCAAGAGTTAATCTATGAAAACCACAAGCAGGGAAATCAAAAGCAGTAGACAGAGCCATGATTCCCTTGCCAGCCTGCAGGATGCAGGTCTCTGAGGACCAGAGTTTGAAAGGCATTTAAGATCCTAATAAAGGAATTTAACTACTTCTAAAGTATCTTTCTCAAAATGCTCCTGAAACCTGATGATGCTGTAAATCATACAAAATTTAAGCAGCATGAGGAATTACAAGGCCTAAGCACCTTTCAGACGATGACACCCATTCATTAATCTTTTCTGAGAGCACATGCAGCAAAGACTGCAGTGGTCTCAGAGTAAGGACTGCGATGCCACAAGCACAGCTCTCCCTGATGGTGCCCTGATACCATTTGTGAACTGCTGTAATAGCCAGCTGGATAGTAATATCATAGGAGTCCAGGTTTACCTCTCCCCATCCCTTCTCATATCCCCAAAATCTTAAACAGAACATTTAAATAGGAGTATGCAGGTTTTTTGGTGCAGGGCACTGGGAAAATACTAAGTCTTTTCAAGACATACCATAGACAAATATTTTTCTTCTCACAGACATTGAGCCATTTGGGAAAACACTTTGCCACACACCTGCTAGAAAGGAGATGTCTGATCATCTATTTAGTTTACAAGCCTGTTTATAATAAACTTATAAATGATTTTTCTACAAGCAAAGGAGCAAAATCGTCAGATGTTTCAATAATCACTTCACTAGAGAAAAAAAAAACAAAAGTAACACAAAGGCTTTCTCTGTGATTGAAGAAGAAAGTGGTAAAAAAAATAAGTTGGTAGTTCTTGAAGAGTTGAGGCAATCTCCTGGAGTCTAATTAGCAGAAAAATACATCCTTTCATTGATTTCACAGTCAGAAGAAATGCAAAAAGAAGATTTGACTATTCAAGATCACAAATGGGATAGAAGTAATGTTATGCACATATTTCTTGGAGCATTCTGGATTATGCACGGTTCTTCAAGACTCTACCAAATCTGCATATTCCTGACCTTTAGCAAGATAAATTATGAGATGGTGAAAAATGTACATTCTATCCTGAAGTAAAATATCTACTCTGTCTCTTCAGAGTGACTTCATTTTGCAACTGAACGAAAACTGAAGGTTCAATCAGCACGGATAGATTTTGCAACTGGAACCAATGCTGAACAGATATTTACATTTTTTTCATCTGATTGTGGAAAATACCTAGAAAAGCTGCTCTTTGATCAGGTTTCAGCACAAACCATGATACAGCATTAAAAATTCCTCCTTGCTAGTTGGTTTTTTTTTGCCCCACAGGACACAATGAGTACCTTATAACCTCAATGAGCTGTGCAGAATTGACATGATGTGAAAGCTTGATTTGTTCAAGGAACAGGCACGGGGCTGAGGGCACAGAATTGGCAAATCTTATTTCCATGGATAAGTATTATCACTCTGTGTTATAACAGCAATTTGAAAGCACTAGCTAATTGGTTCCTACAAGGGAAATGTTGTGCAGGTAAATACAGCCTTCTGCATGATCTACCTTTGCTAACCAGACTGCACATCTGTGCATGGTTCTTTTAACCCAATATGAGTTTTGAATGCCCCTGCAAACAGCAGCCCCCCATCTCTGTCCCTGCTTGCTTCTTCCCAGCTGCTCTCTTGGGTGCATGTAAAGGTCGGTGCAGCTGCATGGTGGAAGCAGAGCCAGAGGAAACCTTGCTTTCCCTGTCTACGTGGTCTCAGGTGTACCCTGCAGCTCCTGAGAGATGGGTCTGGCATACCAGCCTCACCTTCTCACCCACCCCCTGCAGCACCCCCATCTCTGCAGCCCTAACTGGCAGAGATGGTGAAGGTGCTAGAGAGCAAATACTTTTGAGTGGCACACTCCTCCCTGCTGCACTGAGGTGCATCAGGGCACCCAGGGACCCAGCAAACCATTGAGCCTGTGTGGGCCTGCAGCTCGTGCAGGCTGAGAGTGAGAAAGGTTTGTTTTCAGGGTCAGTGGAGACCTCAGGCTTTGGATTCAGCCCAGGAGCAGGCTTGGTGTGGGCACACTTCCCTTTCTGTGCTCGTTATTCCTACTGGCACCCCGCAGCACATGCGCTTTCACTAGCTCCCAGCAGCGGGCAATATCGACTGCAGCAGACCTGGGAATGAAACTGAAATTACTCTTGGATAAATTATTCAGATATTTGTTTCTATTTAAAGGGACTTTATGGATTTCTCAGTTAAATAAAATATGAAAGTGGCATGATAAGGCACGTAAGCATCCTTACCCGGGTGGGAGCAGGGGAACAGGACTGAGTTTAACATCATCCCCTTGCTTGTGGTTACAGACCAGACAATAATTCCCATACTCTTGCCCCAGGCAAAATGCTATGTTTTATCTTTTGTTTTTTTCCTGAATAAAGGCAGCATGATGAGAAGGTCTTTTGAGAAGTATCAGTAGCCCCCTGGTAGCTGTTGATTTGAGGCTTAGTCTGTTGTAAAATGCTTCAAATACAGATAAAAATATCTGAGCACCAAGATGACAGTGATGGGGCACTTCAAACATGTGCTCACTTGTTCCTGGTATGGTCCAGTGCCAAGTGTTAGGGCTGGGCTGACCACTACATGAATTACAGACACTCTCTACTAACCCCCCTCCCTTCCCAAAGGGAAGAAAAAGGGAATAACAGAGACTGACTTATGAACTGGAAAACTAAACCAATTGTAATAAAAATAATAACAATAAAATGAAATACATAAAAACGTATTAAAAAACAATATCTAATTCAACTCCTGATGGCAATTTTGCCACCCATTGCCACTGATGCTGTGGACAGGCACTAGGGAAGTCCCAGACTGGATTCAGCAGCAGATTCAGGAGCTGGATTCAGGAAATGGATCAGGACCAAAGGCAGAATGGACAGTCCTCCTCGGATGCTGGCCATTAAAGAAGAGAGCTCAACCCTTGTGATCCCTCAACTATACTGAATATAACATATATTAAATGGAATACCTTGTTGGTCAGTTTAGGGTCACCTGTCTTGTCTGCTCCTCTCTGCATATGCAGCCTTTTACTTTCTGCACCCCCAATGTGACACACAAGATTTAGCAGTGATCTTTGTCTCCATCAGAGAAAGTACAAGCAAGAGCCTTTCTGCACACACCAATCCTTGGTAGTAATCCTAAACATCAAGTGTTATGACTGCTAGAAGTGGACACAGTATGTGAAAATATGTCACTGACTTCAGAAAGTGCAGTTACTTAGAAGAGACTTGGTTGAAAAGTAAAAACACTGAACAGAATTAGTTGTGTTATAGCTCAAACCAGGACATCCAGCCTGCCTCATAGACCATCTCCCAGCCCTTGCCTAGCCACAGTTTGGGAGACATCCCATGGTCAAATACTACCTGGAATTATGTTTTGGAGAGAAAAGAAATTAAAAGCATGGGACTGAGACGTGCCATTTTCTCAAAGCCAGGGAAGAGGCTTCAGCCTATTTTATTTCCTGTTACAAAAATAGCCATTACCTTTTCACCTATCAACTCCTCACACATAAGAGGGTAATAAAAGTGTTTCTTCTTTTCATGTTCAGATATAAGTAGGAAGGCCACCTCATCTGGTCTTTCACTGTGTCAAGATCCAGCATCTTTTAACCATCCAATTTCTGTAACAATTGGTAGATATTTCTGCAATTTTATCAGCAATATATTTAATTCCACAGGGCCTCATTTTCACAAATGTGTCTGGCTTGGCTCTGGTTCATTCTTTGTACAAAAGTATTAGCTAAACTGTGAGTGGTTTTCTTTCAAATCCTATTTATTCTCTTTTCTCACTAACTTTTCAAGTAGAATGTGTTGGTTTAGGGTTTTCTGTGGAGGAATTTATATCAACGCCACCCCACCCTCACATAAATAATTGTTATTATCTGTGATTGAGAGCATATGTTTCAGTCTGGTACATTCAATGCTATTACAGAGTTATTTCCTAATTGTTCTTTTGCAGTAGAACAGAGAATAGATTTTAAATATGAGCTTTTTATTTTATAGGTCATGGGGTGAACTTGGTTAGCAAATGTGCATAAACAAAATTAGCTGGGTTTTTTTTGCTATAATTCAGAAAGAGAGAGATTGATTGATTGATTTATCTCTTAGTGGACAAGTATTTTACCTCTTGGAATGTGTGTCTAATAGGATCAATGTTGTATATCAGCTCTTTTGCATAACTAAAGCTGGACCCTTGCTCCTTAGACACATTAAGTATTGCAGATATTCTTATGTGGCATCATGATAGAGCTTTATATTTCTCAACCTTTCTCTATTTAAGCATTTTAAAATCTGCAGGATGGATCTCAGTATTACTGCTAAAAATCAGAGCTGACAAATTTCTAATAAAAATGCAATGGACACTAAGTGAGCACCTTGCAGATCAAACTACAAAAACTTAGAAGCTGTGGCACCAGGAATTCATACAGGAGAATGATTTGCAAAGGTCTAAAAGTCATCACCTGCCATAGCTGAGATGGCCAGGGAGAAGGAAAATAGCATCTCCTGGGGCCAGAGACCTGTCCCTGGCTATGAGCACATCAACTTCTGTCCAATTTTGCATTCAGGGCCACCTTCTGAGAGGCTTTTAAAAGACAAAATCTAAACACCAAATTTCTAGCTATACCCTAATTAGTGTGCCTTTATCCATCAAATTCCTTCCTCTATAATTGGCTGTGCTCCTCCTGGCTCATTAAACAACCAGTTTTATCCATTGCTATGGACATTTTTGTGTCGTCTCACCCACTTTGTGCAGAAGGGGCAAGGAACCAGCCCTAGATGTGAAATTGCAGTGTTTGCTCTCCTTCTTGGATATTTATTCTCTGCTCTTGGCACAAAGCTTTATTTAATTCAGACCACCTCAGTATGGAGGCCTAAATCCCTATATATAGTTGATGGAGATGAGCGTTTTTTGCTGGAAGACGAGCCAGGGCCTCAGCAGTTGCCCAAAGCTCTGTGTGTCTCCTGTAAGGCTGCTGCACATCTCAGCTCTCCAAATGGAGACAGCAGCTGGGAGCAGAGCTGTATTCCTGAAAAGCTAAAGGATCTGAGATCATGGCAGCAAGTGTCATGTTTTCTACACCAAGAGGGTTAAAGGATGCAAGTGAAAGCACTTCCCAGGGGTCAGAGGCACTTGACTGAGTGCAAGCTTGGAAGGAAGGATGCAGTTGTCAGAGAGAGACGGGGCTATAAAACCTCCTCATTTCTGTGCTGCTTTACTGGGTGTCTCTGGACTGTCTCTATTTCAGAAACCAAGCATTTAGTTTATGTTCAATAAAACCTGGCTTTTTTTAAACTGAAAAGACTTATTTCATCCCAAGTCCCCACATAAGGGAAGTTCTAGGCATGTTCACCATGAGACACTGGCCAGCCTGGGGTGCTGATACAAGCAAACCCCAGCCACCCCAGCAGAGTGAAAGACCTTGATTTTGCAGCTCTTGTGTCTGCATCAGGCTGAGCCGAACCTCCCTGCATAGGAGTGAATCTCCAGGCACGGAGGAGACCACAGCCATATGAGGGTTTCTCTCAAGGGAGGGTGGCAAGAACAAACAACCAGACAATGAGCATGCAAAGCCAACAGTGAGCATGGTGGTCTTGGGATATGAGCACTTCTGCTGAAAATTTCCTGGAGCCAGGCAGCTGTGCTGGCAGTTTGCATGTATGTATTACTGGGGATGTCTAGGAAATGGGCAGCTGCCAGGGAGAAGTGTGTGAAGTGGGGAGAAAGGCAAAAAAAACCTTCATGATCTCCATCCAAGCTGCAGGACAGAGCCACCTTCCTGCTCCTCACAGGTAGCTGAAATAAAACTGGAGAAATATACTCTTTCGAAGACTCAGGGAGATGGGAGAAGTAGCCCAGATGCTGCTGTGGCTGCACAGCTTCACGAGTAGAGCTGCTTGCTCTCTTCATGTGGCAAGTAAGAGAGATGATGGAGGGAAGGAATATGGCCATCTCCTTGGTGATTTATTCCTAATGTACAACTTAAGGGTTAGAATATATGTCCATGTGCCAAAGAAAAAGAATAATGTAATTACTTCTGCTTTAGCTGCAAGCACGATGAATCTACCTGTTGTTCTCACAGAGGGCATCTAATTAAGCAAGGCAGGGACTACGGAAGGAAGCAGCATCAAATACACACATCAGAAACCTGCACATAATGTTGAGAAGCTTATTGCGTGGCTGTTGAGAGCTTTGCAGGCTCATTAAGCTCTTACTTCTCTGCTTCTGCCCAAAGTCCTTTTGAATCCCTCTCCCTGTGTTGGCAATCATTTTAGGCTCTCTAAGGAAATGGGTGAACTCCACTTGATTGCAGCCTGGTACTGGTTCAGCCCACTATGCCCCTGCCACACCCCATGGAAAGAGGTCATGTGAAAATTGAAAGAGGAAAGCCAGTGAAGGTGCTGCAAATGGGTTTGTCATCCCCTGTCAGCTCTGCTTTGATGTGCCTGTTTCCTTTTCTCTTCTGTTCAAAGCCTTTTTGGAGTCTGCCAGCCGTGCCACACAGTAGCAGTCTTTGACTGTTAACCGGGACCATGTGCCCCATAAAAACAAAGGGCTTTGTGTCAGGAACTTAAAAAGAGAAGAAATCCCCAAAACTTGCAGATTAAGGTTTTCAGTGTTTGGCCCTGGGAAGAAAACAACTGCACCCAAAACACTGTCCATAGACTGTTGTTGCTGTACAGGGTAATAATAGATGTCCGTGTCTTATTTTTTTTCAGACACTCATAACTCAGTAGTGGGAGCTAACTCCTCGCACATCTTGCCCAAGTAGGGTGTCAGGTTTATTTTATTACATTTCTGAGGACCAGAATTTGTAAATAAAAGAAGGGGAAAAAACTGCTACTGCTCAGGTCATTTGGTCTTTTGGCTTTTAAATAAATATAAGAAGGGTATCTGAAATTTTCTGCTGAGTATATCCAGCATTATTTTCACCAGAGCTTCCTAAGAGCTCCTGCTCCATACAGTTTTGTCAGTCAGGGAGGCATGAGAAAAATCTCTGCCCTGACACATGGATTTCAGGAAACCTCAATGGGAAATAAGCGAGAAAAGAAGGAAAATTCACAGTGACTGTTCTGGATAGTTTTCCTCCTTGTTTCTCATCAGCAAATTATGGAATTTTTACCAGTCCAGTTAATGCATTAAAAAGGCCTTTTTAAACTTTAAAATATCCAAGATACTGTAATAATACTAAAAAATCTCACACAATAATAGACAGAGAAATGGATAAGAGCTTCTAACATGGAAGCACATGAAGCCAATGGACTGTGCACAAAAAGGCATTTCAGCATGATGGCACTCTGTCCATCACTGAGGCATCAACTCTCCATCCAGCTATTTGTTCTGGTGACAGCTCAGATGAAACCAGGGCTTTCTGGGAGTGTGTGATTTTTGCCACTGACTCCAGCAGAGCCATCATTTGGCTGCTGAAGGTTTGAGGCTAATGGGAATGAGAGGTGAGTAGGGAAAGTGGGAAAGTGTCAAGTGTCTGGGTGGATTAAAGGAGCCAGAAGGAGGGAGTCAAAGCATATCTCTGCCAGCACTGAACAATTTGGGATGGCAGAAGCAGAGATAGTGCAGGATGTAGGGCCAAGGGGAGTCCATTTGAGGGTCAACAATATCTAAGAAAGCAGCAGAGAGCTGTTCCTGGCCCTGACACAGCATTAGTCCTCCAGGTGTGAGGAAAAAGCTTTATTTCCTGCCTTACTAATTAATACAGTTTAGCCCATATTGGGCAAGCCCATCCCAAACTCAATGGTATCCAACTTCCCTGCTAACACCCAGCATCATCAGTGAACTTAAACTTGCATACTGATTCCTTGAGTACGGCTGTTCACACACACTTGGTTCTGCAATGACCTCTGCATCGTTAGTGAGGCTACACACAAGCATAAATGCTTTACTGGGTGGGCCATGGCTTTTTTAGCAGTGTGAGATATGTGTGGAGCTTTGAAAGACAGAAGTTCCCCTTGCAAAATCAGGTTCAGCTTGGCCTCACTCATCTCATATTGTTCTTTATGTCGAATGACAAATTTGTTCTCCTCTGAGCTCTGGAAACTTGTCTCAAATGCACACATGGACTTGCTTGACTACGTCAGGAAAAGAAGGACTTTGGGTTGAGTGATAAAAGTGGGGAGTTCACAGGAGGCTTTGGTCATCAGATTCATGTAGTCAATCAAAAGCTGGAGGACTTGGAAAGGCTTAAGGGAAGGATGTGTTGATAAAAAGGGGGAAGAAGGCAGTTAGAGTGCAAGAGGGAAGGAAAGAATTGATTTATGATGAAGCCAAGGCAGCTGATCTGGAAGAGATAATTATTCTTCTATAACCGGCCAGGGAATGCTGGAGACATTATTTGGATGAATGGAGACAGCAGAAGCAATTTGTCAGCCTGACTTGTTTGAGTGAGTAACTTCAATTTCTCCTTGTCTTCTTCTACATGATTTTTTTTCATTGTCACATACAAATGTGTTTTACATTTCAAATTCTCCTGCTGCTTGCCTGAGTGAGGGTAGAGAAGAAGGAGGACTTTTGCATGAATATCAGCCATGGGTGTTTGCATCACTGCCCACTGGCACTACTGAAACTAAATGGACACTGTGTCAGCTATCCAAGTTTTGGGGTATTTCAGACTTGGCTGGAAAAGACTCTTTCCTGAGGAAAATTTGGAATTCAGAAGACACAGCCCAGGAGCAGAGTATTTAATCTGTCTGTTCCTGTTTGCATAGTTTATTTTTATTTTTGACTGAAGTGAACAAAAGTTGTTTC
>JANHFX010003801.1:112337-132915 GCA_027560015.1 Chloroceryle amazona
AGCAGAGTATTTAATCTGTCTGTTCCTGTTTGCATAGTTTATTTTTATTTTTGACTGAAGTGAACAAAAGTTGTTTCTAAAGGTTTCACTTTGGAAAACTAAAGCCACATGGTATCTGCCTGTTGGGTATTACTCTTATGCACTCCAAAATGGCTGTGTTTTTTCAGAAGTTCATTTATGGGGACAATTCATCCATAGTCTACAGTGCTAAATTCTTCCACTTTCTTCTAAAAGCGAGAGCCACCTCCATGATTTGGAATGAAAGTCAGCCATGGGGCTGGATGGATGTGCAGCATAGGCCTAAGCCTGGCTTCAAGCAAAGGGAGAGCCTGTCCTGCTCCAGACTAAACACAGCCATTTACTTGGTCCCCTGGCTGCCATTTAGATAAGTCCCATTTCTTGTATCTTTTGCCTGGACGAGCTCTTAAGTGCAAATACTTGCAGCTTCAAATGTATCCATTCATTATTGAACAGGAAAGGGTAAATGGAGCACTTCTATCAGAGGCTGGAAATTATAAAAGAGGCCATAAGTGATGCTAGTAAAACCAAGCTGTTATCAGAGGAAGAAGGTGTGGGAGGGAGTAAGGCAAACCCCCCTGCATTTGTTCCTTCGAGACACATTTAAAACCCTGAATAGAGGTTTTTGGGAAGGACTGTGTCATTCCCTCTGTTTCATGTTTTGCAACAGAAGGAAGTCTTTCATCCCAGCTTTAGCTACTTGACTCAAAGTTTAAGACTAAAGAACCTGTGGGGTCCCATTCTGCTCACGCACCAGTGTGTGCCAGCCACATCCTGACTAGTGTTGGACGGGTCACTGTGGTGCAAAGCCTGGTGGGAGGGAGGGAGAAAGCATCACCACAGCATAGGGCATATATGTATGTGCAAATTCAGGCTTGAGGTGGTTCAGAGTGAGACTCACCATCTGGGGATTAGCTGGTAACATTCAGAGTTGTTGCTACATACCCAGAGGGAATGCCTGATCCTTCAAAGACAGCTAATTCATTTTTCATGATGGTTTGGACTTGGCCTTTTTTTTTTATTATTTTTCCCAGAAATTCTCAGACTTGCAGTTATTAGAAAGCTATTAGAAGTGACTTGTGATTAATAAAGAGTAAGGATCTCCCTCAAGTTGGGATATGAAGTATTTGGAAGTTAAAAGCCAGATTTCTTTCATTCTTCTTGTAGTCCTAGAACTTGTAAAGCTTCAAATAAGATAACTCTCAAAAAATAGACAGTGTTTTTCTTCATCTGAAAGAGTTCCTCTTTGTCAACATATATGCACTTTTATTTAATTTATTTAACCACATCTGCAGCTAGGGCAGCCTACAAATGAAAACACCAGCCAGAGAGCTTACTCCTGGAAGACCGAAGACATCTTTCTCTCATTTTGATGAGACTGACATATCCTATCCTTGGCTTAAAATAATTTTCATTATGTTTCTAAACTGTTTCTAAACAGTCACATGTTGGAGAGTTTAAAATTCCCTGAATGGAGATGATGTTTTCTGTTCATTGCAGGAGTTGATCTTTTTTTTATTAGGGAAGTTAATATGATATTGATTTTTTTCAGCGGAAAAATATGCTGTCATATTGCAATAGATGCAAAGGGTGAAAAGGGTTGGCAAAATGAGATTGATATTTTTTATTAATTTTAAGAACTTACCCAACAAATCTGTAATTGCCCAATGTGTGAATTTTCTTCTGTGAGGTTAAACATTTTACGCTATTCTTCATGCAGCTACGAGTCTGTTTCGTTCCCTTTCTGAACACATACATAAGAGAAGAGCAATGTTATTCCTTGCTATGAAGTGTTACAGTTAGGTAGCAGCTGTAATGGTATCAGCCAATATGTTGCTTTTAATGATCTCACTCATACATTATGAATGAGGAATTTGCAAGGCAGGAAAACATAGTGCGTATAATCTTTAACTGTTCAGCTGCTAAAGAGATTTCTACATGAAAGTTACAGTCCCTCACACTTTCTCATTTGTAAAAACAACTTGGCATCTCACTTGGCTTTAGATCAGTGTAAAACAGCAATGTGGTCAATCCACAAGCCGTGTTAATAGGTTTTCATGATTTAAAAAAAAAATAATAAAATCTGTCCTTTAGATGCAGTCCACTTTGTTACACCCCAATAAAATTAAGCAATTAATTCAAAGCAGTGCTTTTGCCTACCAGATCTCAACTTGAGACATGTCATGAGTTTGTCAATAATGCATTTAGCAAATAAGGGCTCTTTGGGGTGCACTGCTTAGTTTGCAACCGCTTTTGATATGGCACCAGAGAAGAACATGCTAAGGGCTCCATGACTTCTCCATCTGCCACTAGCTTTTTGTTATTCATGGCCTGACTCGCCTCGCAGGAGATGTTGAAACACCCAGCCTGACCAGAGGAGACAGAAATAAAAATGAGCCCTCCACCCTCCTGCCACCAGGCTAACAATAGCAAGCAAGATGAGGGAAGGTGGAAGCAGGTTCTTGCTTGTGGTCGCAGGCACCCCCCTTCCCTTCCTTACCACCGCCCTCAGATACAACTACAGAATAGGTACGAGGCTCTGGAGGTGGAGGGGCAAGCTAACAATGACACAGGGTTGAAGGAATGGCCCAAGGCAAGACAGCCTACTTGTATGACAACCTCTTCTATTAAGAAAACGAGAAGAGTAGTTCTCATCTGCAACTCCCTCCTCAGAGGAATGCAGGGCCCTGTCTGCCAACCAGACCCAACCCATAGGGAAGAATGCTGTCTCCCTGGGGCCCAGGTAAAAGACTTTACATAGAAGATCTCTAGCCTGGTAGGCCCCTCTGATTACTACCCATTACTGATCTTTCAGGTGGATAGTGAGGAAATCGCCACACAAAGTCTGAGGGGAATCAAGAATGATTTTAGGGGCATTGGGAAGACTAATCTGGAACTTGGGAGGCCAAGTAATCTTCTCGTCCATACTGTCACGCACACAGAATGATGAGGGAAGAAACTGGAGAATCTCAGAGATTAATACCTGGCTCCAGGGTTGGTGCCACCAACAGAACTTTGGGATCTTTGACCATGGCTCAAGACACAACACCAAGCCTGCTGGCAGGAGATGGGGTTCACCTAAGTGTGGGAAAAGGATCTTCTCACAGGATTTAGTGGCCCTCATTGAGAGGGAGAGAATGAAAGGGGGACGGGGACAAACCTAGGTCTACTAGAGATAAGCATTGGGGAGACATACTGGTGTTGGAGGCAATATCCGTGCCTCGGATCAAGTGCATGTATGCCAATGCCCCTAGCATGGGCAATAAACAGGAGTTAGAAGCTATCGTGCACCAGGGAATCCATGATATAACTGCCATCACAGAAACGTTATGGCTGGAGTGGCTGCAATGGATGGCTACAGGCTCTTTAGAAGGGATAGACAAAGAAAGAGGTGGAGGGCTAGCATTATATGTTAAGGAGTGTTTTGACCGTCTTGAATTCAATGTTAGACACACCAAGGTGGAAAATCTATGGATAAGGATGAAGGGGAAGGCCAATGAGGCTGATATCCCGGTGGGAGTCTATTACAGACCACCTGATCACCCTGGAGGAGAGGAGACTCAGGGGGGACCTCATCACTCTCTACAACTACCTGAAGGGAAGCTGTAGTCAGGTGAGTGTCGGGCTCTTCTCCCAGGCAGCTGGTGACAGGACGAGAGGGCACGGCCTGAAGCTGCTCCAGGGGAGGTTCAGGTTGGCTCTTAGGAAGCACTTCCTCATGGAAAGGGTGATTAGGCACTGGAATGGACTGCCCAGGGAGGTGATGGAGTCGCCAACCTGGAGGTGTTTAGGGAAAGACTGGATGCTGCATTTAGTGACATGATTTAGCTGATGTCATGGTATTAGGTCATAGGCTGGACTCTATGATCTCAGAGGTCTTTTCCAGTCTCAATAATTCTGTGATTCTGTGAATAAATAAACAAGGAAAAGGAGATGGGTCTTGCAAGCCCATAGATAAGCAGGAATGCAAACAATGGGATCAGGGTGGGACAAGTGAATGCCAAGGTTTGCACAGCATCCAGAGGAGCTGTCCCATCTCTGCACATCAGATATGTCAGATGGGTCCAGGTTCACCCTCAGGATCCATGTCCCTCAAAGAATCTGTGGTCTATAAATTTTTCAGGAGATTGATGGTGTTGGAAAACTTTTTTGGTAATGTTACATGTTAACTTGTAAACCAAACAGCAGTTCAATAGAAATAGATCTTTATTAATAACATGCACATCATATGTATATTTAAAATACATATACATTTTTCTACTATTCACTTTAGAAAACAATTTCATAAAAACCTTTCATCAGGTCCCGAGTCATTTTAAACATTAAAAAGCCATTTTTTATTATAGAACCAGTAGGTATTATTCCAATTAAGTGGTGTATAATCACCATGTATTTAACATAATGCAGGCTCATGCATTTCAATAGAAATAGGTGTTCCCTTTTCTGTTTTGTTAATCATGTCAAATATATGATGATATACTTGACAACACCTGCCACAGTTGTTATATGCAATTGTGATTCCCTGCTGAGAGTGCGCTGTACAGATGGCATTTAAAAGCTGGAGACAACTTTTTTACAACTTTCTGAGTTCCTGTGAGGGGTGCCTGGGGTTGTAGGTAACCCAGAACCCAGCTATGACAGGAACCAGAAAAACAGAGTATCACGAACAATGAAGAGGAAAGCAATCTAAAAAAGAAGAGAAGAGGGAATTGCCACATCCCCATCTGTGTTCATGGCAAACTGATGTCAGGGCCAAGTTTCCCAAGGCCCTGCCAAGTGCTGGATCTGTATAGAGTGCACAGAGTTATCAGCTATAGACGGTTTGCAGATTTACAGAACATATACAAAGGCTCATATGAGGATGGGACTTTAAGGCACGATAGTCCATATACTCAA
Organism: Chloroceryle amazona; assembly: GCA_027560015.1. Taxonomy (NCBI): domain Eukaryota; kingdom Metazoa; phylum Chordata; class Aves; order Coraciiformes; family Cerylidae; genus Chloroceryle; species Chloroceryle amazona. Next base: position 117,252 of record JANHFX010003801.1, read on the forward strand.
CACATTCATCAAAACCAAAAGTTCAATTTACAGTGCAATATAAATGTATTCAAGAACTGAAGCGGCAGCTCACTAATCACTTTCACCGATAATTAGGCAATTGAGGAGTGTTTCTGCTGGTGCACAGCAGCCCCAGCCCTGCACACCCTCATACGCATGCTGAGCATCAAGTACATGAGGAGCCTCTCTGGCTTTGCTGAGAGGATCTGTGCAAAGAAACTTAGATGACAACTGAAGCATTTACAGGATCAGGGCCCTAACAGGTTGGGGTGTCTGCACCAGGTCCTACAGGTGGAGATGCTGCCCTGCTGAGCCAGGCTGCTTCTGGCGTGCGCACCCCTCAGGGCACCCTGCAGCCCCAGCTCCTGCAACTTCAGAAGGTGACCTCACATGTGTACCCATGCACCTATTGCCCCAGCCTGTGCCTCCCACGGAGCTACCACAGCCCCTTTTGCATCCAGGATCAGGCCCAGCATTTACAGCCACTTATGGGAAAGCGGCACAAAGAAAACTCGACTCTACTACTAATTACAGCCAAGTGTGCTGCTATTCCGAGATGAAAATTAAATGTCCTAAGCCAGTCATTTTCAAAATGATGAGCTGTCATTACCAAGTCTGTCCTTGTCACCCAGCTCATCTGTATTCTCTCTGATGAATGTACTATCTCCAAGGCAACTGAGTCAAAGGGACGGAAGGACTTTCTTTACATCCAGTGCAAACATAGCCCATATGTGGGAGTTCCTAATGCAGTCATAATAGAATATATATATATATCACTGAAAGTTGACCACCTACAGACAAATTCACACATCAGAAGCTAGAAGAGCTGAATTTTAGCTACAAACCCAAAAAAGAAAAATCACTGTATGTAGCTGTATTAAAATGCTGGTACCCAGTAACTTGGTAACTAAATGTTAAAATCAGTATATAATTCAAAAAGTGTCAAATCAAATATTTCAGGAGTAACTTGCAATATTATTGCACCTTTGTCCTTCTTTATTACCACATAAACTATGGGTTTTAAGCACTAAAGTAGAATATTTCAGACCCACTTTTAACAGCACTAATCACTGTGCAAGGCAGAAGACAGTAAAAAATTGAGCAGAAAAAATATTTAGAATGGTGGCTCTTTGACTGAATTCCATATCAAAAAGTCAACCATAAAAAAACAATTTGCTTTACGGAAAGAAATCATCCATTTTAACAGCTTCTAGCACAAGAAGAAATAAAATAATCAGTCAATGCTTTTTGTTCAGGAAAGCAAACCATGAGAAAACATGAGTAAGATATCATCCTCTTTCACAAGTAGCCTAAGGAGCTTTGTGATCTGATACAGATTTTTGTCCGTCTGTTCAGTTATCATAACACCTTATCAGAGAAGCTTTCAGCGGGCAAGAAAGTATCAGCCTCTTCCAGCAGGCAAAGAAGTTACTCTTCGAAGGCAAATCTGACAGGGGCAATGTATTTTTTTTTTCAAGTGAGGTTAAAGGCTTTAATCATGCTGAGCTTTTCATTCCCTTTAAAATATTACTAATTTTACAGAAAAAGTTTTGTTTATTCAGGCCAGAAACATCCTATGAATATAATAAAGTAGGTCAGTGAGAAGAAAAAAAAGGCATGTTAGCATTTCATGTAGCTGCTAGATCATTATGAATTCAGTCGAAAATGGACACAAAAAAATACACAAATAGCAGATCACTTCAGAGCAGAAAACTACACAGTTTGAAAAATCAGAAGACAGAAGTCATTTTCCTTTACCACCTAGAAGGCTCCTAATATCCTTACTCCAGCCCCTAAGCCTGCATGAGCCATGCAAGGTGCCAGCCGAGGCCAAAGAGCATTTTGGGGGAAAACAGCACTGCTCACAAAAGCCATCATAGCCCACAGCCCACACAGCAGATGGGTTGTGCTGCCAGCTCTTACTGGCATCACTAGAGCTGTCACCTACACCTGAGAATTAGCCTGGTCTTTCTCAGCTGGCCCCTGTTGAGATGGACACGGCCACTTTTATCTGGACATTTCCAAAACCATGCTAAATGCGAGCGTAATCATTCACATGATTTTGGGCTGGTGCAAGCCCACGAGCAGCAAGAACATAATCACACATAGTCAAGCAGCTCTGACACCAAATTACACCAACTGCGGGCTTAAAGACATCCCTTTGTAAGAGACAAGTAAAGATGTGTTTTCTCAAAATAAAAACAAAACCCTCAACATTCATCATGACTAACAGCACTTCCCAAACAGCACTGCCCTATTTCTTCAGCCTTCCCACAATATCTGTGCTGTTTATGTTCTCCACTTTGCAGGTTATCCTTGTTTTGAATTAGACTATTGCCTTTTTGGGTTTTTTTAATTAAAAAAATAATTCAAAAAAAATCTGGGTTTCACTGGTTTCCTTCTGTCTCCTAAACGTGTACAGGCTTCTAACTACTGATCAAAGTAAATTTTGCTCTTCACACCTCCTGATTTTGCCTTCCTGTCTTTTCTCCTGCACTAACACGTGCCCGAGAGCTGCGATGATAGGTGCAACACACACGACTAGGATGCTCTAAGCAGTGTTACAGGAATCCTACATGAAGCACGTCCCTGGCAAGCAATGGCATTTGTTCATACTGTATAATGCTTCAGAAATAGCATCAGCCACATCTGCATGAGCAAAGCCTTTCAAAATAAAAGATTAGGTTCTTAGATACATCTCTGCCTCCAGCTGAGTGTGCGCTTATTCACTTTGCTTTAAAGCCTTAAAGGGATGATAGCCAGCAAGGCAAAGCTGCTTTCTTCACTGTAAGCCAACAGACCTGTAGGACCTTGACAGGCTTTGGATCATCTCATATATTTGTTCAGCAATTCTGGGATGCGAGTCACCCACAGGTGAACTGCAGGTGTGCCGGTAACGGCCAGTTTACAGGCTCCAGTTTACAGGCTCCAGTTTACAGGCTCGTTAATCACATTTCCCCAGGTTATAGTGCAATCTTTGCTTCTGACCCCGTTGCTGGAGCATCATCTTTTCCCTTATATTACTCTTTGGTATTTTCATGACATAGCTTTGGCAGCTATAAAACATTCCATTTGTAGTCACCAATTTGCTGAACATCTTTCATGTCATTGCTTGTGAAATATATATTTACATATTCTAAGGTTAATTCCCAAATCAAAATTAGACATTTGACTTAACACTATTTGTGATGCTGAGCCTTTTTATCAGGAGAACTTTTGAGGTTTTACTAGCATCTGCCAGATACATTCATTCCCTATCTGTGAGAGTTACCACTGTTTTTCTGATTTTTATATTCCATATAAAAAGAAATTACTCTCTATTCCCAGTGTGAACCTCTGGCCAAACAGCAAATTAGCATGCAAAGAAGTATCAGGGAAACAGCTAGGGAGAGAATAAAATGAAGATGAGGGAACATTGATGACGGGCTGAAGAAACAATCTTTCCCGTGAGTCATTCTGGTTTGTATTAAAATAGTAGATACCAGCTAAGAGATAAGTAAAAGGTGAATGCAATTTTAAAAAAAAGGGAAAAAAAAGAAAGAAAAAAAGAAAAACAACAAACCAAAGAACAAAAAAACAAACCCTTGCAATCTCAGTAGAGAGTGCCTTGTAAGTAGCAAGTGAGTTAAGTCTCTGAAAATCCTAAACAAAAGGCCGTTTCCTTTGGCACTGACTCCTTCATGGTCAAAGCATTTCCCAAAGAAATTTTCTGTCTATACCTTTACAGTAAATAACTTGCATTTTACTCCTCACTGTTAGACTACTCCACTGCTTTGGGGGCTCCCCTCCCACTGGGGATGGCATAATCTAACTGCAAAGTGATTTTAATGTCTGTATGTACACACAGGTAACTTAAATGCAGCTTTGTTTCTACAAAACACATTGCGTGCAGTCTCTGTGGGTAAGGACCTCCATATTGCACCAGCTCTGTGTGTATGTCAAGGTACTTCATAACCAGGGGATAACAGTGGGGACTGCAGAGCATTATTCAAAGTACCTTCTACTCAGCTCTGAACCATCCGCCTTTGATCAGAAGTATATCTGCAATTAGTGCCTCGTCTTAACATCTCAATAAGCAGTTCAAGCATTCAGAAACAAACATCAGTGGGTCTAACAGCTACTTTAATTCATTTTATAAATAAGCAATTGAGAATTTTGCTCCAAGTGGCTGCTCGTGTAGCCCATTCCATAGACGGCGTTCTCTGCAGAGTAAGGCACGATGCGATACGAATGCAGCTCTTCATAATAGAGCGACTGGGAACAGCACTCCTGCACCATAAACTTCAGCCGTTTTCGTGCGTCAGAGTAAGCAGTCCTATAACATGGAGCCTCCTTAAAGTATTCATAGCTCTCCCTCTCTGTCTCTAGGTGAATCTTCCTCAACAGATTGTTAATTAATACAGACCTACGGAGATAGGCTTCGGGGTCATCCAGGAATCGGAGTTTCTGGAGAGAAAGTTTTAGAATACAAGTCCGGTCCTCGGGAAGTATCAGGTGCTGGGGAGTAAAGAGCAAGCAAATGGGTCTTTAGCATTGAGGAATGAAAGCAGTGGAGGATGGGGTCTGGAATGAGAGAGCTACTCACTTTTGGACAATACTCATGGTAATCTTGATGTAAATGTTCTTCTTCTGCATATTTTCTCTTAAAGTAGGCTACTTTCGACGTCGTTAATGTCTTTGGTAGGCCCCGATCAGATTAGCTCTGCACAAAACAAGAAGAAAAAGAGGATCAACAACACTTGCTGCCATGGTGTCTGTGACATCACAGTCCAAGGTCTGCAGGGGAAGGAGAGGTCCAGAGGTGGGATGTAGCCAGGACAACATCGAGCCTTGACCTGCAGCCCTCAACCCACTGGAAAAATAAATGAGAGTCTAGCAAATGTAAAGACATTTCTGAGGCACGACCCTGAGGCTTGCCAGCACAGCAAGCCCTGCTCCAGAATGGTGACTACAGCACTGGACACATGCTGCCACCGCTGGGTATGGTCTCTGCATCCTACAAACCAAGCTGGGAACCCCTAGCCCACCACAGCCTCACAGAGCAGGGCCAGAGAGATGTCCAAGCCAGGAAGGTCTCCATACACTGCAGGAGGGACCAGGATGTGGGTCACCCATCTGCAGAATGGGGGTCCCTGTGCAATGCTCAGGTGTGTGTGGGACAACAAATGGGTTTTAATTTCTCCACACCATACGCAGAGCTCTGTGGCTTCTCTGGAAAACCAATACAGAGGATATTCACTAGATGGTAGTGTCGTCCCAGAGAAGCCCGAGAGCTGCAGCTCGGTGGAAGGGTGATGAAGCTGGTTTGGTCTGTGGGTTGCTTCAATTTTTCAGGGCACAGAGGATGAAGAATTGGGCTAAGAGAAGGGCTCCTGTGACATGAGGTCAGGGGAGGTCTGCTTCTCCAGAGCAGAGTGCTGCATAGAGCCAGGGCTCTCTGCACACCCGCAGCCAGGCCTGGCTGGCTGCTCCAAGCTTGCTCGTTTCTGGGGAAAGGTGACATGGTGCTAATTCAGCATCTTAATGAGATACGTAACTTCGGTGGTATTCAGTCTGGTGAGCACTGTGTCTCTGTGAAAGCCAGGACGGGGTTTTGCTTTTCTATTCAGTAGATGATCCAAGGGGGTAGGTGCATTTGAGGGTGGCATCATCACCTCCCAAACCCTCTCATTTGCAAGAAATCTCCATTGTTTGCTTTGAAATGCACTATTTAAAATAAATATTAAAAAAAAAATATTCTGCTAACACTTAAAGGCAGCGCAGGGAAAGTATCTGGAGCCACCTTTTACAATAACTCAAAGTCAGATCCTATGGGACATGTTTTCTTCCCCAAAACGGCACCATTCTTAGATTTTCTAAGAAAATAACAGATTTGGTTCTGTGCCACAGAACCAAACTGTGGCTGCTTCTCTGCCACAGCAGAAAACCCAGTGCACAGTCAAAACATGGACCTCACTGGAAGGATTGTGCTATAGGGCATGGGGACCTTCTTGAGTCTTAGCTGCAGGTGGGAGCGAAAAAGATACCTACATAACTATTTCAGGGACTGGAGGCATCTCTCCTTCACTGACAGGAAGGAGTTATGTGCTTTCCCTTCCCTTACATCAAAAACCCACAAGAAGGGGCTGAAGAAGAAATCCCATCTTAAGAAAGCCTTCTTGTGTTTTTTTTTCCCTGAATTTCAAGCCTGTGAGGATGGAGGTTTCCCATAAAGGATGTTATAAATCTGGACTGAAAACTTCTGACTAGTGGATTAACACCTTCCTTAGGCATTTGGAGCCAAGCCCCCCAGCCCTGCACTGGGACCCGTCCCAAGAGAGACTGCACAAAACAGCAGCATTTCCCCAGGAGAGGAACCAAGGCTCTCGCAGTGGGACAATGCCATGTTTCAGTCAACTTGGACCACTGCACACACCAGAGATGCTCCCTGCACTGACCTCAGCTCTTGTGGGCAGGGGTACGGCTGTGGTCCTCACTGCTCTCTTAGCGCCGAGTAGCTGCAAACACTGGTTCGAATTCATATGCAGCAACCTTCTCTGCTTGCAGGTTTTACCCTAGTATTTGAATTACACCAGAGCCTGAACACCCTGGACAGTTAATTACTCTGATATTAGGTTCTGCTAGGTGAAAACCCCACTGCTGTGTTATCTTGAGAGCAATCACAAATGCATTTATCTTCCCAGCACCATGGGATAGGAGAACATTACAGTTTTCCTCGCACTACTCTAAGGAAGACAAAGGTACAGAAAGATGAAGTGCCATTCCTGTAGCCACCCAGGCTGTCAGGGCTGGGAAGATAGCCAAACCCAGCGTACAGGTCACCGAGCCACCCATGGACCCATCCTTCCCTTCAAATCAAGCCTCTAAAATGCTAAAACTCACTCCCCGGTGATTTTCAGGGAAAAGGCTGGAAGCACAGACCTAGGACCGCCTGCGTGCAGCACAAGCAGAAAATCAGTCCAAGTGCAGGGGCAAGACAGGTAACCACAGAGTGCAGAGCATCACAGCTCAGTCCTTCAGCTCCACCAGCTCTGTGCAAACCTCTCCTTTGCTGCTCCCTGCTGCAGGAATCCTTCCTGACACAGAGGTGGAGGGTGACAGTAGGACATTCAGCATCCCCTGACTGTGAGTGGTCCTGGAGACACCAGTAAACAGCAAGGAACCAGGAAAAAGCAAGGAGCACCAGAACCCTGGCCCTGGGAGGGAGGGCAGGCTGTGTTTTAACAAACACTGTGTGTTGAGGGCTGATGCTGGCTGGCAGAAGCATATGGAAAGGACTGTATTTTCCAGAGGGACACATATGACCATACTGGCAGTGAGTTCATCAAGCATCAAACTGGCACCCCCTTTCTGGGGTACGTGGCACCAGCCCGGGACATACCCTTGGGTACAAAGTGGTCAGCTCTACTTAAATTCCTAAAGACCTTACATCACTCAAAATGTCACAGTTAAAACAACATCCAGAACTTGCTTCAGCAGCAAGAAAGGGAAACAACCAGAAAATTAACAGCAAGAACACCTCTGGACTGTGGAAAGCTACACTCTAAAACCAAAGTAGACACAAGCTGTTAAACACCATTCTAGTTGTTAGCAAATTCCACCAATTCCAAACCTGCAGGACCCAGGGCACCCATTTTCCAAGCCCAGCAGCTCCCACAGGTTGTCACAGGTGCCTCAACTTCTACCCCCTCTCTCTGGGAGGGAAGGGGTGCTGCCTGCACACCTGCAGCAACAAGATGAGAAAGCAAATCGAAGGCAAGCAAGTCCCACCACAGGGCTGTTCCAGAGAAACTCAAGATCTGCTCTTGGGCTCAGTGTAGCTGCTATTCCATCTCCAGCCATCTCATTGTCACCATCATGTTTTATGTCAGCCGGTGATGTTCACACATCTGTTTGCAGGTGTAGGGGAACAAGAGCATGAACTGTCTTTGCACCCTGCCTTCGACACCAGCACCGATACCATAGCCTGTGAGAGGGCACCTCTCCCTGCAGGAGGTTTGCAAGGACCAAGCCTTTCTCTAATACTTAGCTTGGGAGCCAGAGCGGACTTGTTCTGTGCGTGCCTAGGGCTGCTTGGCCGGGGTTACGGGCATACAAGGCTGTAGTAATGCCGCAGTGAATCAGACCCTTAGTGTTTTGTTTAAATATAAACATATTGAATCAGTGCTTTTTGTGTGGAAGGCTATTCCCGCGAGCCAAGTGTTTTGACAGTTACAGCAAGGTGGTATGAGTCACTGCCTCTGCCTCAGTCAAGCTCAGAGACAGATACATCTTAATCACATTACATTTTTTTCAGCACTACACCACAAGTCAAGGCACGGGGCCAAATTTCCCCACAGGGACCAGCCAGCGTAGTGCCGAGTCCTGAGCGTGATGTTTGTCCTTCCAGCCTGGATGAACCTCAGCAAAGTGCATTCAGCCTCCCACCAGCATTCAGCTGCGAGCCCTCTGCTACTCACCAAGGACTCGGTAAAATTTGCCACGGCGGGCAGTGGTGCCAGGGCTTGGGAGCCATGGGGCAGGCACTGCCTGCTCACACTGGCCAGTATTTACACCCCACCGGTGCGTGCCTGCTCTGAATGCACGGCACATCGGAGCACGGCGGCTGTAGCTGCCATTAACGCTAATGGAAGTTTGAAACATAAATCCCACATGCGGCAGTGAGGGAATAGACGCCTCTTTCTCAAGCCTGGACCTCTCAAATGCAGCTTTGCAAGGGCTTTAATTGTACTTTCAAGAGAGCAAATTGTGCCTGTTCCTATTTATTTCTTCAGGAATAATTACAGTGCTCTATGGTGCGGTACCCACAGAGTTATTAGGCATGTTTGGACAGAAGGTTATCTTATCTAAATTGGATTGGAAATAGATTTATAACACGGCAACTTCACAGTTGAACTGTAAATTGCAAGACATTCTCTTCATCTGGCCCCTCCACTTCTGCATCACCCCAGTGACAGGAGCCCCTCTTCAGCACGAATTAGTGCCGGCTGATTTCCACAGGGCTGCAAGATAGCTCAGACAGGAGGCAAGACAGGGCTTAACAAATGATTGAACAGCCAGGAAAAACAAACAAGCAACAAAGCTTTGTGCTTTTCCATCTCAGGCAATAGAGAGGGATCTGCAAGCCTTGGGTCTGCACAGCAGCTCTGCTCCAGAGCTCGTATGGGAGACCTTGGGAGCTTTCCCACACCTGCCTGCGCTTCCACCTCTCCTACCTTTCCTTAGGAAGAAAATCCAACCGTGCCGGCTCGGTGCTGCAGTGAAAGGGGTTGTGTGAGCAGGTACTATTGGCTTGTTGCTGCAGACGTCTGCAGGGGGTAAGCACAGAGGCTCGCTGGCCAAGGCAGACCCACGTTGCTGGGCACAGAAGGGGGTGAGTCAATGAGCTGGTGCCCTGCAGGGTTTCCTTTCACAGTGTAAGGGAGGATAATCAATATTCAAGCTAAAGCTGGCTGAGACAGAAACCATTTCTGAGCATCTCTTGCATGCACAAATAGAAAACCTGAGGCTTTTGAGCACACAGAAATTAGCATTTATTATCGGCAGGAGACATGACTTTGACATGACAGGAAATATCATCATGTCCTTGCGACTGCTGGCAAACGGCAGCGATAAATTCCCCCCCTCTCTAACCTTAGCAGCACTCACAATTAGGGAGTGCTCAGTTGGAACCTTCCTCTGATTTCACAGGCTATGCTGCTGCATTTTCCCTCTTCAGGAGTGGGAAAAGCAGTTGGTCCCACTGTGGGATTCCCAGTTGACAATACAAAGCAACCAGACCACAGGCAGATGAACATGTGAATCGAAAACACATGCCAGCCCTAGGATTTCACATGGATTTGCCAATCGATAGCAACCCTTTCAGAGTATCGAGTCTTACTCCTCTCTCAGGCAGAGAGAGCCCTCTTTAATTGACCGGCGGAAAGGTGGGGACCCACAGCCGCGCTGTTGTCTGCTGGCTGGAGCTGCTGCCTTTGCACTTTAAAACTGCCTTTCTTTTAGTTTGCTAATTGCTTTGCAGGTCTCTCTAATTGCAGATTCTCCCTGGGCTCACGTGTGTGCAAGGCACGAGCATCTGAACAGCTCTCATGAGTGCATGAAGGCACGGGACTTAATGACTGAGTGACTATTCCTGTCTCGCTCCTTGTAGTCCCACTGCTTTTATCAAGAGAATAAAATAACATTTCCAGCTTTACCCCCTTTCAACACTAACCCAAGTAATTTCCCTCAGTCCGAAGGCAAGACCAAGCAGCTGAAGTCTGCAAACTTGTTACTTACCCGAGGATGCGGAATCAATCTGCAAAGGGTCTTTCTGGGATGATCTCAGCAGTTCTGGTAAGATTTCCTCCTCGCACGGGCTCAGAGAGCATTTCTGGCAGCAGAGCACTGCTGAATGGTTACCTGCCGTGGTGGATCAAGGAGAAACACACATGGCTCAGGCGGCAAAGTCAGGACATATATGGCAAGTAGCTGGACCGCAAGAGAGGCAAGTGCTATTTCAGCAGCCCCAGGAAAAATAAGAGTTCTGATGTCACATCCAGTTCTCTAACTCTGACCTTGCTTCCTGGACTCCCTTTCAGACATCAGAAAAGTAAAATAAAACATTAAGAGAAATGATTTTAATCTCTCAGTGGTGTAGCTGTAACCCTCTTGGAGCAAGTGCTGCAAAAATACAGCTTGCTTTTCTAAATATCCGGAAGTTTCCTGAGCTAGAACATGATTACTGCCCTGAACACCACCTCTTAATATGGCACATTATTTTCTCCCCTAATTCTTGTCAGCCTCAGAGGAAAGCTAAAGGGCTACTGTTAAAATCACACCATTATTTTGAGTAGTAGCATCAATTTCCTATCACACGCACATATACACCCACACTGCCTGCAGAGTAACACAGATCTGGGGGAAGTCAGATTACCATTTTTATTTAACAGAATTATTGCAGCGTGCATGTTTCAGCGTTCCCCTTCCATGCAGTATAGTTTCTGGGCTGCAAGTAGATCCAGCAGCATCCAGCTTATGCCTTGCCTTCTTGGGGGAAGTATATTTCCCACTCCGGGGGAAAACCGATCACAGATATGCATGTGCATACCCAAACTCTGCACTTTCACGTGTGTGTGCAGAGACGCTCACACTTTTGATGTACGTGACTGAAAATAAACAGGTCTAACTCCTGCAAGAAAGAAAGGAATAGAGAGCGTGTGCGCGCGTATTCACGTCTCGCAGCTATACCACAGCTATATTTAGATAGTTGTCTCTTCCCAGAGGATGATACTTTGCTAACAAGCAATGAAAGAGTAGCTGTAGCTACTTTTCAGAGTTTGGCTTTAACCATAAAAAGATCGATCTGGTTAAAATGATCTTTCACAGAGCAGGACAGAGTCCAGCAGAGTCTCAGGCACCTCTGCCCACAGCCGGTAGCACTGCAGGACGAGTGGCGAGCTTCCCTCTAAGCTCCTCACCCTCTTCACCATGCGGCAAAGATGAGAGCTCACAAACTAATACAAAACTTACTCCACATCAACAGCCACCTGCTAAAGCCGTTTGGGCAGGTCCCACCAGCAAAGCCCCACACCAGCTCGCTGCCACGGACAACCCCACGGCTCACTGTCCCCGGCCAACGCTAGCTCAATGGCACTCACCCAGCGAGCCCCAGCTCCAGAGGGAGGGCTGCTCCCCGTCCTTCCCTCGTTGCCCTGAGCTGCCTGCTTCTCCTGGAGGAGGTGCGGGCGGTGCCGGTGGAGGTGGGGGCAGCTCCTGCGGGCCCCTGCGGCCACGGGGGAGCGCACAACCTCCGGGCCGCGGCCGGGGGGGGTGGGTGCCCAGATGTTCCCGGCGCGGATTGGTCCAGCGGGAGCAGATGTTGCCCGGTTGCTAGGAGCGTTGCTAGGAGCGTTGCTACGAGACGGTGACGCTCTCTCCATCACTGGCGCGACTCGAGGCCGCGGGGAGGGAGGAAGGGAGGGGGAGGTCCTGCCACCGGGATGCTCCACGGCGGGACGGGACGGGGCTTGGCGGAACGCCGCGCTGCCCGGTGAGCCGGAGGATGGAGCAGATGCGGCGGCTCGGAGCTGCCTGGGGCATCGCGGCAGAGGATGGGGGTGTGAAACGCCAGAGACGGACGGGTGACAGCCCTGCTCCAAGTCTCGGTTTAGAGGAGGGGGCAGAAAACTTCCCTTAAGGGCAGGCTGAAAGATGTACGGAGCAGAGTGGCAGGCGGAGGCAAGAGCCGAGAGGTACCGGGTACTCGCTTTAGGGTGAGACTAGGAAACACGAACGAGTGCCTGGAAGGACTGGAAGGAACTGTAAATCCAATTTGGTACTGCTAGCAGAAAGAGCTGGGAGCCAGGCTCTTCTGCAATCGCTCTGGGTCACGCTCCTCTTCCCTCCCAGTTTATGTTGCTGTCTCTTTCTTCCTTGTATGTACCTTGGTACACTGTTTTTACCCCGAGACTTTCGGATGCTCCACACAACACCTGGACCTCACGCTGGCCACACACCCATGAACCCAAAGAGGCACCACAGCACTCTCAAATCCCATGGGGAGAAATTGGGATTACTGTCAGAAAAGAAGCCACACAGCAAAACATCCCAAACCTCCTCCCAAATAAAACAGCAGGTCACTGTGGGGTGAGGCAGCTCCTGCATCTTGGACAGACACAGGGATTTTACTACTGAGCAGCCTCCTTATGGCAATAGGTGGGATATCAGGCTCAACTTATCTTCATAACCACGGGTCCAGACAGCAAGGCTCAGAAAAAGTTTAATAAGGAGTAAGCAAAATCTTACCTGTGTAAGGCAATGTGCACAAAGAGGATGAATTGCTTTTTCAAAGATCCTAACTTTATAGGTGCATACTAGCAAACTAACAGTTTCTCTAGACAGCTATGTGTAAGGCTCTTCCCTGGAAGAAGTGTGCTGCTCCCAGACTTGGGAAAAGTAGTCATACAAGATGAGCTTTTCTGGAAAGCCAGATTGGTGCGAATGGCTGCACTGAAGTTACCGGCACAACACTGGCTCAGGTCAGTCCCAGCATCCAGCTTGGGCTTTTTGCTCAGCACTTTTTTCAAAGAGAAAACCTCTTTGAATAAATAAAACCCAATAAATTTTCTTCTGTGTCTCCCAACTGTGTCTATATCCACACAACTACCATGGTACTGCTCATTCCATAGCCACCCCTCTCTGAGCAGCCATTCACTACAGCCCACGCCCTACCCTACTACTAAAGTGACTCAAAGGCCTGAGCCAGTGCCAAAAGCAACACAAAGTGCTATGGGAACACATTAATTCTGGCAGCATCTGAGGCTCTGGAGCAATCCCCTGCTCTGTTGTGATCTGGAAGATCAGTGTACCACGCCTGTCGTCTCTGGGCACGTCACTGCTGGTAGTACACGGTGAGTTCTTCTCCCTCTGGTTGCCCCAGGGTCTCTGTGAAGGTCCTGCAGAGCAGCATGCACCAGGCTTAGTCTTCCTCCCTCTTACAAGGTGGGAATGGAGGAACACTTCATTTGGCATTCACCTGATCATAATCTCATCCAAATTTTAACAAACTGAGTCTTGGCAGGCCCAAGTCCCAGCTAACATATGTGAACACAGAGACTCAAACCAGACATTCCATGGACTTTGATTATCTGCCTGTATTTATCTGCACTCAGTATGCACTGACATGCACGTGCACACACACAGCTCCTCTGGTCTTTGCAGTTTGAGAAAAGATCAGTCACGGCCACATACTTATTTCAAATTATCTCTGAAGCTCTGCTTCTTTTATTGAGAAGTCAAATGAACTCAAACTAGTTTCAGATTTGAATTTTCTAGGACAATAGGAAGGCACTGGCATTTAATTGATTTTGATTACCTGCCTTATTATTATGCTGCCAGGAGCGATAGTTCAGGTTGGTGTAATTTTAAATTTACTGTGAGATGAATCTGACATTTCTCTGCTGCTGAATAGAGGACTCGAGCAATTCTTCAGCTCTTCACAAAGATGTCATAATTAATTCAGTAATATCACTTCTGTAAGCAGAGATAGTAAAGGAAGACACAGAAGCACCTACTCTGAAAGCTGAATGAATGGCAGCCTTACTCCAGTCTTCCTGAAATTGACTGTTTGTTTTTTTTTAAAGATTCAACACAATTTCTGCTGCAAAGACACATCTTCTCCTCTCCTGTCAGCACATGAGCAGGACTTATTAGTTGGCAATGGTTTACAGCCAAAAGGTCAGCTAATCTTGCCCCAGCTGGCTCCAAGAAGCATTTCCATCCTGTGATCAGCCCTGAGAAAATTCTTCTGTAACCCAAGTCTAGCTGCTTTTCTTTCTCCTCTTTCTGAGGGGCAGAGTGCAGGGAAACAGATCCCCTGTGAGTATAAACCAGCATTGCTCTGCTGGCTAAAATGGACCTCCATCAAAATGAACAGCAGATGCTCTGTCCCATCCTGCTCACCTGACCCCATCCCATCCCCTTCCTCTCGCCATGGGAACACAAGAGATCACTTCACCTCCTAGTCTGAAGAGGAACTGTCTCCTTTGCCAGTGAAGCCTGATCAGGAATTGCTCCCCAGCTGAAGCACACGATGTTTTAATGCAATGGAAATTAAACAGAACTGTGAACTGGGACCAAAGTCTCTGTTGACAGTGATATTATTTGAAAAGATAAGACTTTAAATGTGTACTGCACAAGATAAACCTGGACAGGGACACAATAGAAGAGCAGCCTTTTTTTCTTCTGTTGTTGTTGTGTTGGGGTTTTTTCAATCTCTTGAAAGCAAGATTGCCTAGCAATAGGCAGTGCTATAATAAATATATGTTTTCAAATGGTTTAGAGCAATTGGGAAAATAAAACCCCAGAATATTAGCATTTACTTTAACTGCCTCACAGAATTTAAAAAAAAAAAAGTCAGTTACTTCATTTCAAAGCAGTTACATCTCTTCAAACCAACTGTTAAAGAAAAACGAATTTATGTGCCCTTTTGAGCTTAAGCACCAAACATTCAGAAGATGTGTGTATAAAGCACCAGCCCTCCCAGGCAGCATACACCTACACACCTGTTGTATTCTAAGCACAGCATGCAGAAGGTATTTTCAAAAGATAAAGCATACCTGAAATGTCTGGCATTTGCACCCAGAACGCTGAGCAGGTTCAGATACAAGGAGTTGCAGCCTGGACCAATTTATATTCCTGGCCTGCCCCACTCAGCTGCCTCCAACAGACAAAAACCCCTCAAAGGCTTTACCAGCCGTGGGCTTGTCACAGCAAACAGAGACAAGTAGCTCCTGGCCCCTGTTCATGCCTCCCAACAGTTGGCCAGCCTTGGAGGGACCAAATCGCTTGGGTGGCTAATCCTGCCTGCATCTAAAATGCAGCCCTCACATTTCATCCTAAAAGACCAGCTCTTTTTCTTTCTATTGTTCCTGTCCTAGAACTCAGTTTTTCTGCCCTATCTTCCAATTCATTGTACGAGAAAATTTGTTGGTATTTTAAAACCTGTTCTTTCTTTGGACATTTTTACATTTAGAAGACCTTCAAAAACTTCAGAAACAAGCTGGGGAAGAGCAGAACTGATTAAGCCCATCTTCCTACATATTTGTGCTATTTATCGTCGCGCGCCCCCCCCCCCACCCACCCAACACCACACGCTGCGCTTGACCGCTGCCCAAGCAGAAGG
>JANHFX010003803.1:0-10616 GCA_027560015.1 Chloroceryle amazona
CCTGAAAAATCTTATTCATATTCCTAAACAAACAAGATTCCTTAGTGCTGCATTTTTTTTCCCAAATAAAATGGTCACAAAGATATGTTGTGTTCTGAGACCAGATATTTATTGACATTTTTTAATTTCCAAATTTAAAGTTCTGAGAAAGATCAGTACCAGTTCAAAATCTGGAAAATATTTTTCATATTTTTACATTTAATGACCAAAACAGATTTAACTATTTAGTACATAGAGTTGAATAGAACCTCCAAACTCCTACTCAGAATGGAATATTACTACTCAAAGAGCTAAAGCTCCCAGGCTGAAAATAGGATGGCCTCACAGATGAGAATATCTTTGAGAAAAATCCTGAAAACTGACTCTAAGAAAAGACATAGCGGTGCATTTTACTAGTCACATTATATATCCATGTATCTGTGTACACACACATGAAACCAGATGTGTCACATCGTAACTGTTCTGGGCAAAATGTCTTCATTATCACTAGTTTTAGTATGTAGGTTTAACTATCATTGAGATAGAATTCCACACAGCAAAAGAAAGATTTGCATACAGCTGACCTAAAGGATAACATTCATCATGCAAATGTCAGATCTCAGTGACACATAGTAGTATTGGTCACCAAAGCAGAAATTATTATTACTTATTTCTTATCATGTATTCCTGTAGTAGTACTGGAAAACAAAGAACCAGATATCAATAATAATACATTATTTACTGATGATAAGCCAAACAGTATTTTTTTTCTTCTTGAGAAAAGCTTGCTTCCTTACTACGGTTACATTATAAATAGGAAAAAAATCTTACTTTATCAGTGAAATTGATAAAATTCAGTTTTATGATACAATTAGAAAAATTTTGCAGGTTGTTACACACATTTTTTAGATAACTCTGAAGCAATTATTCAATGTAACATAAGACAGTAATGACAGCAAATTGCCAAATTCGAATAATCATCATGTAAAATGCAATGGGGGCTTAGAACAACTCTTTTTAAAAATTGAACATTTTGTGCTGGTTTTTATTGTCTGTTTGTTTGTGGTGGGGTTTTTTGTTTGTTTGGGTTTTTTTTATAAAGCACACATCCTATCTGCAACAATGTCAGCACCTCTTCTGAATGCTCATATGAGCTTTCATTCCACTTTCCATGTGTAGAGTTTGAAACAATAAAGAGGATTTAATATAAGAGCAGGTACATAGCTACGAAGAAAAAAATTGTTTGAAAACATATCCATGCATCTCTTGAAGGAAAAACAATAAAAACCTTCAGAAGAAGGCAATATCTTTTAACCTCGGTAACAGACTTGGAAATAAACCAGTACCTATCATAGATACAGAATAATAAAAAAACATTTTAAAGGTTATTCTGAGCCAATTCCATTGAAGTCAATGTAATTTTTTCCCATGATATTAATGGGACTAACACATTCAGCAGCAAGAAGTGATGCCCCCATGTGCATTGTTTGACTACCAGGACCCTTTTCAAATGACAGAATAGCCATCCTTTCAATGGATGTCTATATGTACTCTGTCACATATAGAATTAAATATTCTATATGTGCTCTGTCATGTATAGAATTAAAATTACTTAGCTGGTATCTACATTATTCTTAAAAGATTTTCAGCAGGTGGAAAGAAGATGTTGCCATTGCAGAAGTCACAGAGTTCATTGGTATGATGGATGCTATACAAGAAGTTAATTTTTATGGTGTAAACATAAAAAGTAAGACATTACCTGTAGTTTAGGAATATAAAATGAACACAGTCATTTCTACTCTATTTTTTCTGTTCTTGCAACAGAATGCATATTTATATATATGGAAATACATGGTCTGAACTTGGCAATTCAGGCTTTCCAACAATGCTTTGAAATTTCAATTTCAATAAAATGCTGTGTTTAATAAACAGGACATGCTAAAATTTTGTAATGAATAGCAGAAACATTGGGATGAAGTAAAACTCATAATGGATGTGAGAAGTATGTTATAAACTAAAGAAGACTTAGGCTACAGTCTTTCATCTAAAAAATAGTAATAAGGGGCATATTAAAGGATCATATGTCTGAAAGCACCTCTCACTATCTTGCAAGTACAGTCCTAGAAGATATTTTCATAACTGGAATGTTCCAAATCACATATGGTGCTTCATAAAATTATACAGTATCATGCTGAGAAACCTTAAACAACTGAATTACAAGTTGAAGTGGAAAACTGCTCAGAAGATGCATCATTGAATGAACAGGTTGAGTAAGGCAAACCATCTTGTGCTGCTGAATAGCTGTTCTATGCTTCCTTTGCAGGAAGGAAAACAAAGTCCAGTATTAAAAGGAACTAGTGACATGAAGAAGCAGATAGATAAAAGCTTTTTTCTTTTGGTTTCAGGAGAAAAGTTACTACTTTGCACTGAGAGATAGGATACATAGTAGATTCAAAGAAAGTGGGTACATGAAAAAAAAAATAAAATCAAAGAGGCATAATCTGCATGGTTGATCAATGGGTAGCTGTCAAATGTCAATATATTCATTTGTGAGAGACAGCATGCAAAGAACTGTAACCTAACTTGGAAAAGGAAACACACAAATTTTATCTTTCCTAGTGCCTTGGCCACATCTCAAAGTTGTTCTTTCATTCCGGACAGATTTAACCATGGCTGTTCATTTCTTCTAACTTAGATGTTTTTTTTATTTGTTTTGTAATAAAGAGAAAATAGGAATTATGATTGTAACATTTTTTTTAAAGGGTTTTGTTTCTCTTTTTTTTTCTACTTTACTGAAAGTCAATTCCTCTATTTGTCACTAGCCTGTGGAATACAGCAGAAAACACTTAGCACTCCTTATACAATGTACAATACCCACTAGACTTTACATAGACCAAGTAAAGTTTCATATGGTCTATGTCCACCTTTTCTACTAGTCTTTGTGGAAGTGTGTTTATCCTTTTACTGAAGTAATAGTCGCTCTGGTTTCATTAGGCCCCTACCTTACCAATGCTAAAAATGAGCAAGGTGGGCAGGAAACCTGGTAGCTAGCTGCCACCCATACTGAATTCCTAGTAAAAAGAGGAATAATTTTAAATGTAATAAAACCAATGAAAGTACTTTCAAGTCTTCATGTCTCATACACAATATCTGAGCAGATAGGCCAGATAATAATATAAAAATATTTGCTCTGATCAATACTAAATCCCTCCAAATATCATACAAAACTCACATACACCCTTATTTGTTATATTTTTTTATTTATTTTTTTTTACTATGATGGAAGAACAGGGATGACAGCTATTCTGATTAAAGCTGACCAACTCTTTCATGGAGAAAGATTTTATAAGCATGTTGTGGACATCCTTTCAGGTTATGCCTAAAAATACTTTGTGAGAATCACAGTAAGACAATCACTTGCCTCCTACTCATATTTATCTTCTGTCTGACCTGAAAATTGGTCTCTACAATCATGGAATGCAGGAAGAAATTTACCATTTCAAGAATTAAAACACAAAAGGTAATACTAGTCTGAATTATTGTGAAGTAAATATTTGATTAATTTAACTCATATTTGTCTTTATCAATCCATTCATACCTAAAAAACCCTGATGTGATTAATAATTTGGCTAAAATGGATTTTGCTTCAAAGCTCTTCATCTTTAATTAGTGTGTTCTTCTAGACAGTGGAAGACTAAGCACAAACACTTAACAATGTCCTCTTATACAAGGCTGACATGAGCCATTTAAAACATTTTCCTAATATGGTTGTTCTTGAAGTGATTATTCTTCACTGCTACTGACAAAGGAAGAAAATATCTAGTTCTTTGTAAGAGCCAGTAAGATAAACACTTTACACTGAAGATCTCATGGAAACTAAAATGAGAAAGAAAATGGACACACATACTTCAGAGTATAAAAGCAAAACTAGAATACAATTCTTTTTAAATGTGTGCCTTAAAAATGCAAGGATTACACACACCCCTTGTGTAGTCCCCACAGGGGATGACTACAGGACGACCTTTTGTGACAGGACAGGGGAGCATGAACTGCCAAGAGCAGGAAAGGGCTTCACATTATATCTTCTGAAAGTTTGTAGAAAACAGTTTTCTGCTGTTGGGGGATGCTGAGAGGCATTCGTCGGTCTTGCCTCTCCCTAAATATTGACAAATTGACTGAGAACAAGTTTGGAATATAAGAGAGTGAGTGAGACTGTGGAAGAAGAGGAGGAAAAACATATACATTTAGAGAGAAGTGTAATTATAAAGAGAATTTAAAGAATTGAGGAAAGCTACTTTTCCACTTACAGGCTACTGTACTAAATTAGTATCTTTGAATGCATCTCGCATGGGTTATACCGTCTATGCTGGCTCAGGCAACAGTGCCCTCTTCTGGTAAAAACGTTTGGAACAGACTTGTCTTTATAGTTCCATTAGATGGAGAAATCTATATGGAGCTCTAGGGTCTCTCTATGTGGAACTGATTAAACTTGCTTGCATTTGTGTTCTCTGACTAAAGCTTTTTTAGATAATTGAAGGGGTCTTAGTACTAAAGACACTATCAATACTAATTAGGAAATATTTATGTGTTTGTAAATTCTTGTTAAAGGTGATAAATCCAATTTTATAGAAAAATCAAAGTGATAAAAAACATGTTGTTTATTTAAAAAAACATCTTAGGGTAGGATAATAGGTATAATGCCCTAAACTCATGATTTTCAGAGAGGAAAGAAAATGAAAACCATCATGAAAAAAAATAAAATAAAAAAGACACGTCTTGAGAAAGACTTCATCATAATCAAGAGTGACAAGCAAAAATTCTCATCCAAAACTGGATTTAAAATAAAATTTATCTTGAATATTTTTCAGCTGTCCACATGTAGGATCTTTTCAGTATGACTTTTAGCCATGCGTGACTGTTTTTTTTTTTAAACCCGGACAGACTGAGGATTGTTGTTCTCAACCTCTCTGACTTGACTCTGGAAGAAGACCAGAGGCCCAGGGATAATGATGCAAAGAACCAGTATACTCTGGGGCTCTGAGATAGTAGTTTTTTCATTTGACTTTTGCTAACTTCATTTCTTGTTTGCAGAATCACATTAGGAGAGGTTTCTGAAAGAGTTCTGGGAGTGATTTCAGTTTTGCATTATTTGTGCTCTGTTTTGTTTTGGGGTTTTTTGCACTGGTTTTATTTTGTTTTGTTTTCAAACTTGTATTTTCTTGTAGAAAAATATGACCATTAAAATAACATGGGGGAACATTTAAGCAGAAAATCTCAGTACTCTGCATTCATAATGCACATTTAAAATATTTAATACTTGTCTTTATTGAACTTTTAATCTTCTCATTGCAACTTTTAAAATAACTACCAAGACAAATTCGTGCTAGCTATTCAATTTCAAGCAAACCCACTTGGTAATGATTGAATATGAGTACCATCTGGCAGCTATTCAGTGTCTGTGTGAAGTGACTGACTTGGTGGTCTAACTGCGGTTTCTATCTTAAGTGCTGCCAAAAGAGAGAATGAACTGGCAAACTTATAGCAGTCTTAGCTCAGAAGCCAAAGTCTACATGATCTGGGAGTTGTGGAAATGGAGTAGGAGTGGGAAGAGGAAATCAGGCATGTTACTGATCAAGAAAGAAAAACAAGTAAGAACTGAAAAGTGGCCTGTTTCAGCATGAGAAGTAAAAGAAAAAGTTGGTTACAATAAAAACACCATACAAGTAATAGCAGTGCTTGAGAATGGTGTCTTTTAAACTTCTCCCTTAATGTGAGTTACATTTTAAGTGAGATTATTTTATATACCACTTCTGCTCTCATACACTAACTAATATGTGTGGATCAACTTGTTCATGAACTGGCATTTGTGAAACTGCTGTACAGCAACTGCTTGCACTGAAAAATAACAGAGGAAGGCATTTAACATGATCTCTAAGGTCTCTTCCAGCCTAAGCCATTCTATGATTCTATGATTTTCTAATAATAAAGATAGTATTGGGCAGCTCCCAAAAGCTCAGAAAAAAGTCTGGCCACCTTATCTTGCTTTTTTCTATATATGGAGATTTATTGGAGAACACTTTCTGCCTGTTACTTTCTCCTTTCTTCCTCATCTTATTCCTCTCTACATTCAATTCCTTCCCAACATTCATTCTTCAGAAAAAGTTAAAGACAAGACAACAAGACAACAATTCTATCCCTGGCTGCAAAATTAAAAGTCAGCAGCTTATTCATTTGCACATATTTACAGGCAGGAAATTATGTCCTACCTCAATCCCTTGAGATATTATTATCCTTAATGTTCTCTAAAATCCAGAAGAAAGAAATGACACCTCTTCCATTTCCACGTAAGTTCAAAATTGTAATTTAATTTCTGTTTTAAGAACTAAAGGTATACTATATATATTTCTGTCTATCAATGGTGGAGCTACCAGTGGCTTTTCAGCTACCAATACTTTTTTAACCTGCCAGTACAACTGGACTGCAAAGGACTCTTGATAAACTGGGGAAGCAATAACATGGAAAACTGTAAAGAACTAAATGCAAGAAGAAATTAATTGTACCTTCACAAAAAGGAAAATAAGTAATCATAAACTTTTTGAAGAGGAGAGTTTATCAGTTAGAGTGATCAAATCAAAGGACATGTCTTCCCAAGTGGGTACAAGCAGACAAAGGCTGTTCATTCTCCATCAGGCCATGAAAAGCAAGCTCAAAACCATTCAGGTTACTCTGGGTACAAAGCAGAGGAGCCAAGATAATATGACCTGCATGAAAGCTTGTGCTTTCTGCAAGGCTAACATGGTTACATCACTTCCAGAGCAGCAGACAGGAATCGAGCTATTTTTGCATTCATCCATGAAGATAGGACCAAAAATGCTAAAAGGTAATTTTAATGACCTCTACACTAATTGTACATATCACCCTTCCAATGACGCACACAAATGCCTGTCTCTTTCAACTAATGATACAGCTTTCAAACCTGTGTGCTTTAAGTTGCACCTAAATTAGATGTCCACAGAACAGTGAAATAGAAGTCCTCTTTGAAAGTTCTTCATTTGAATATGGGTCTCCCTTCATTTTCTCCAGCCCTGCAAAGCTGGACTATGACAAAGGCTTTCAAGAGCAGTAGCATAGAAGGTATCTGTGGGTGAAGAGCTTTCAATGGCTGAACACTGAACCAAACACTACTTTCAGGTAAGAGAATAAAGTAGCTGGGTATTATGAAACACTTTCACACACTAATTGAAAGTGGTTGGCTGCTGAAGAGGCTATGAAATATATGCTGTTGGAAGCCTTAAAAAATAATTTAGCTCAGATATGTCTTAAGATTCTGGTCAGGATATTTACCAAGGACTTACTTGAGAACATTATACTCTGACTCAAAAAAGCAGCCATCCAGTCATGGTAAGCATTCACAGGACATCATATGTTCCTTCCAGTATCTTAAGGGGGCCTACAAGAAAGCTGGGGAGGGACTTTTTAGGCTGTCAGGCAGTGATTAGAGGGCATGGATTAAAACTAGAGAGAGGTTGATTCAGGTCAGACATTAGGGAGAATTTCTTCACCATGAGGGTGGGGAGACACTGGAGCAGGTTGCCCAGAGAGGTGATGAAGGCCCCATCCTTGGAGTTTGGGGGTCTGAGCAACCTGCTCTAGTGGAGATGTCCCTGGCATTGGCAGGGGGGTTGGAACTGGATGATCTTTATTGTCCCTTCCAACCCTGACAGTTCTATGATTCTATGTATCTTCATATGGGCACAAGGACTCGTCATATGTTGCTCTCATAAACTGTATCTGTTGGTTAGATAAATATCAGGAATGCTTTATTTACAATTCAATGTACTAGTGAATAATGTACTAGATGACTTCTTGGGGCCACTCTTCACCCTATGCTTTGTACTTTGTATTCAAACACAGAAGGAGTTTTATCTCCAAACTAAAAGTTATCTGCTCTATGCATCAATAAGGTCTGGGTGACCTGCCAAAATTCAAGATCTGTAAGATTATTGTGGTAAGAATAGAAACAGGTGGCAGAGTCAGGTATTTTTCCATACACTTTCATCTGCTTCACTGTTCAAAGACTTTAGTCATCTCTTCCTGTGTTAACCTTCCTTTCATGGTTTTTTTTTTGTTTCTCCTTAGGTACTTTCCATGATCATATCAGACTTCAGCATCTTGTCTGCTTTGTTGCATTGTTTCTTTCTCATATCAGCTAATATCCAGTTCAGAACAGTATCAGTAATATCTCTTCATTTTTTATTTCAAATTCCTCTAAGGATTACTTTGCTTTTGTTTTGGAGAAAGACATGCATTCAGTTTTGAAAATGGTATTACCTGAGAAACTTACTTTCATAAAATAATTCCACCAGGGACTGCACAACAACCTTAAACAAATGACAACAGTTGAAATTCCAGTGTTTGAAACAGAGACAAACCATGATTACAAAAGTGAATGTAAAATATAACAATTTTTAATACAGAAAAGCTTTTAGAGTGTTTCTAACCTATGTCATAGACAGGTGTCAAATAAGTGACCTACAGAATAAGAAAGATTCTTAAAGAAATTGAGGGATTGAATATTTCATATACAGACCAAATTTTTTCTGACAATAGGAGGAAAGTCCTATAAAAGAAATCCTTAACACATTAATGATTTCAACAACAGAAAGGGAATAATTTCTTTATTCAAAACCTGGAATAGTTTTTAGCTGCAAAGATAACAGAACTTTTATTTGTTGACAATGCTGCCCTTTTTTTAAGATCTGAAGAAAGTAGCTGACACATGGTTTTGCCATACTAGAAGCAGAAAGAAATCACCTCTGAAAAGAAGTTCAGAAGTGTGTTTATATATGAATATACGTGCTACAGACGTGTACATACATACTACAAGTGATTAAGTTTGTATCATCTTGGTGCTGCCTTGTCTTAAGCTTATGTATCACTAAACAGAACAGAGGTATCTATGATTTGTGTGTAAGCAAACTATTTGGCAAAGATGTATCTCATCATTTTTGTCAATATACTTCTGAGATTTAGATCTTGTTATTGTCATCTACCTCTTTTTTTTTTTTTTTTTTTTTTCTTCTTTTTCCCTGATAAAACGCTTGTGTGCTGATCAGATTCTGCAGACTGCTCCATACAGCCCATACTGGGGTCTTGTGCATAACAGCCCTTCAACCTTCAGGGAATGCTTCTATCTGTGCTAACATGCAGGACCACAGATTCATCACTCTGATATGCCTGTTCGATTTAACCTGCACAAAAACCATCCTAACAATAAATCTGGTGTTTTTTTGAGTTGTAAAGCAAGTTTCAAGGTATTTCCTGGGAGACCAAATCAAGGAGGGACTATGTAAGGGAGGGAAGGCATTAAAAAGAAAAAAACAACTCTCAGATTGCCTCTTTTGGAAGAAATAAAAATAGAATTTTCTTAATATCTAGCCACAAGTCTTTGGAGTCTTGACAGCTAAGAAGCACAGGAACTTGGAAAACTCATACATCCAGAAACCTGGGAGGTTTTTACCCTGTGCAGATATTAGGCAGTGCAGGAGCTCTAAGTCTCAGGCAGACAGGTAAACAAGCTGCCAAAAAAATTCAATCTTTTTGGGGCAAGTGATTCTAATCCATGTTTTACATACTGATATTAAAATATCCCAATGTTTTTACAAGGCACTGATAATTTTATCTGTCATTGTTAGTGCTCTTTTAGGCTTAAAAGCACTCCCTTGCCTGTTTTCTTTGATAGGTCTAGGTTATCTATAAAATTTTTACATATGTCAAACAAGTTTGACATCTTTCTGCAAATAGGGATTTTAATCAAAAGAACACTTACAGAAATTAAATGATGGAAATCTGTAACTGTTGCTGTATTAGACAAAATACCCTGCTTTAAGTCAACAGATACAGATCATTGTACAAGCCTAAAAGAAAACATAAATCTCATTGGTAGAAAAATGTACTTACATTGAGAATAAAAAAAAACCCTAAGTAGTACCTTTGCATCTTTGTAAAGCCATAAGATTGATCTACTTGCCTCAATAAGAAAATCAGGAAAATAAGAAAATAATAATGAGGAAAAATGCAAGTATCAATAAATAAGGAATCTCAGCCACCCTCTCCTCAAAATGACAAATATATGAAATAGGCAAGGAAATATATGGTATTGACAGTAGAAATGAACATTTAGATAATCGTAAGTACCACTTCAACTGTAAAAAAACACTTAACCATTCTGTAGTATGCCTTGAGGCCCAGGCTGTTTGGTCAGTTTGTTTTTTTATAGTTGGTTGGGGGTTTTTTTGTGTGTGGTTTTGTTTGTTTGCTTGCATATGTGTGTGTGTGCTTTTGTTTTTCTTTGTTTTGTTTCACAAAGAGCAACAACAATATAGCAAAAGTATCACGGACTTTCAGATACATAGCTACTTATGCAGCTTTACAGTGGGGTTTGTGAAAGAACTGAAAGGGATGATAATAAATCAGATATTCTGCTTCTGAATATTATGATATGGTAAATAAACAGTTGTAGTCTGCATGTTGAGAGAAGGAATAGAAAAAGTAACATGTAGCAATAGTTCTTTATATTAATTATTTTTTATTATTTATATTAATTATATTAATTATTTTCTGCCATAAAGATTTTC
>JANHFX010003806.1:6189-38080 GCA_027560015.1 Chloroceryle amazona
CATCTCACTATCAATTTTGTCAACTATATGGACAGTTTATTTTTTTTCCTAACAAATGCTTTCCTCACTTTCTGTCTGATAAAACAATGAATCATTTGACCCTGGGTTATAATATTTCCATATTTATTCTAATTCTGGAGTATTTGAATAGTCTATTTTATCTTTTACCTCATAAAGTGCCTTAGATTATTTTTGTCTACTGTGTAAGAAGTATTTGTGTCTAATATGCTTGAGAAAATATATTTAAATACTTAGAATAGCAGAAAGTATTTGGTTTACCTTGTACTTTTTTTCCAGGTACTGAGGTCAGGCCAGCAGGCCTGTAGCTCTCTGTATTGTCCTTCTGGTCCGTTTTAATTAAATGTATCCAAAATATACCGTAGAACTCAGAGACACAGTTTTAAAATTATACTTTGCAGATACCCACATCTCAAATGTTAGGAGATGGGAGGAGATAAACAAGCAAGCAAACAACATTCAGCTGTCTTGGTCAGATGAATGAAACCAAACCCAAACAAACCCCATGAATCTTGACAATTATACTTGCATCACATTTTCCTGATTATATGCTACCATATTCCCTTTCCATTTATTTAGTCTGACATCCTCCATTGCAAAATACATTCCAGTGTCTGTAAAAATAATAATTTCCCACAGGACAGTTAGCATTTTGACCAATTCAGGACTGCATTTTAAATTAACCTTTCCCAGGAGCTGTATGTACTAAGACAACTTTGCAGATGCGTAACTGCACACAAGTCAGAGGCTTGCAGCTTGAGCTGATGTGTCCTCAGTCAAGATGTAGGATATTTCTGGTTTATTATAGGAAACAGCGGACCAGCTTGCCAACTGAAAATATATGCAGTGGTGAACCAATGACACCCATCTTGATGTATAGCCCATACCACAAAAGAAGTTTCTGTGGCATGGTAGCCATCCCATTTATGTTTGTTAGCTGGGAGTTTATGTTAGGAAAACCTCTGCTAGAGGAGAAACAACAAACTAATTGATCATGTAATCATCACAAAATAAATAGAACAAAATAAAATTGTAGTCCATAGTTTTATTCTTAATCTAAATGCACAAGTTTGTAATACAATATAATTCTTAATACTTGAGCACTTTGGGCTGCAAATTTTCATTTTGTGCACCATAATGATTCACCTTTAACTAAAGAAGAAAATAAAATTATATTAAAAGAAAAATCCCGTCATGCTGAGGCACATTTAGTTTTTTATTTCTCCTTAAGACACACTATTGTTCCAAAATGTAAGTTAGCTTAATTAATAACTTAATTCATGTTGTCAGGAAGGAATCTTTCAACCCCATTGATCTACCTTACACAGAAGCTCTTCCTATAGAAGTAAAATGTTTCAACGGAGAGCTTCAGACTAAGACAGAATAACTTACCCTAGTAATTATGTATTCAATGAGTCT
Organism: Chloroceryle amazona; assembly: GCA_027560015.1. Taxonomy (NCBI): domain Eukaryota; kingdom Metazoa; phylum Chordata; class Aves; order Coraciiformes; family Cerylidae; genus Chloroceryle; species Chloroceryle amazona. The sequence continues at coordinate 7,627 of JANHFX010003806.1, forward strand.
TTAAAATGAGTCTTTCAAGAAGAAATTTGATCTCCTTATAAAATAAATTATAATGTTAATGAGATTTGAAAAGGGTTTTATATATATATTTCTGGTATGATCTTTGTTGAAATGACTGATACAGATTTATTTTTTATAAATTTTTGATTTTGTTTCTTAACTTTGTTCAGAATGTAAGACCATGTCTCTCCTGTACTGGAGATCCCATAGCTCAACCCAATACTCCAGATACCCAATACTCTTCATGTGGTTTAGGTCCTGTTAAATTCAGTGTAGATATTGCTGATGCAGTAAACAGCTTATTTTATTGTATTCAGCTGACCAAATCCAGCTTTCTACTTTAGGGTGAAGTGAACCATGTTAAAGACTATAAATTCACTGAATAGCTCTTCAGTGACTTTAATAAGAGCTCAAACATGTTAGGCACATACAAATTTACCATGAAGCCGAATAGTTTATACCAACTTCATATACACTCATAAAATGGTGACACTGTTAACAAGTAAAAATTACAATAAAAAAAAATAATTTTAAAAAGACCCTAAATTAGTAAGCTAATGATCTGAGCAGTATTGTCACAAAGAATGAAGAAAACCTTGCTCTTCCAACAGCAGCAGCAATTGAACAGTGTTGGTTTTAAATCAAGACTCCTGCTCCTAGGTGGTGAGTTTTCTTCCAGCCCAGAGTTTAAGATGCTTGCACACAACTCTTAACACTGAACTGAAACAATAAACAATAAGAGCAAGGATTTGAAAAGAGGCAGCATAAAAAGCAAGAAAAGCAAGACTATGTGGCTGTACTTAAAATGTGAAGCAATTGTATAATTTACAGCTGCTGAAAGATGGCTGGTGACTCTCATAGAAGTGGGAGAAAACTAGCAAGACCAATTTGATTTTGATGCCTGTGTTTTGGGAAATTCTAGATGAATACTTGACTTTTTTCAGAATTAATAAGAATTTACTACTAGCATTGTCTCTGTTGTCTGCTGTTCCCATATGATGCTTACCTATGACTTTTTACTGTTCTCTGTTAGAAAGTATCATGTGTTACAATCACCTTTAAAAGTTTAACTCATACTCTTTTTGCTGCGTACTGACTACCCACTAGATCACATGCTTTCCTAAGCACTCATTCAATACCTTTGTCCCTGTTCAGTACAATTATAAATATTTTAAATGATGTATTATTCATTTTCCCCCACACATCAAAGAACACAACCTCAGACATATTCTTCCCAAATCCTAAAATATTTTGACATTAGCTGTCTAAACTTAAAGATATGACAGTGCTAAAAACAAGGGGAAAAAAGGATTAATTTTACAGTAAATAACAATTCATAAAGTTTTGGAACACTAACTTGAAAACTCTTGTATTATTACTATTATTTTATAAGTTTCATGTAACTATTCTGCAATGGAATAACATAGATTCCAAGGGTATTCTCCTTTTTTTTTTTCCATCCTAATCCTATTAAAATCAAGGAGATCCGATTTTGACAATGCAAACAAAGATTCCATCTCATTTTGTATACTAAAATGTTTATTGGAAAAACAGGCATCTAACAACCAACACAGTCAATGCTTATAAATAAGGGATTTTCCTCTAGTGTCTGTTAAAGGTACGCAAACATTTCTGACCTAAGATTATGATACTTGGTTTTAGTATCTCAGTAAACTTGAAGGAATTTGCTGCTTTCATACATTAGCAACATGGAACCTGATGTGGTGACTACATTTCAGTATGTATTTCCCTTATGGTGGGGGGGCAAATCTTATTAAGACTCAACTGCTTGTCAGAAGTGTCTCAAACTATTCAGTCCAATAGCTGTGTTAGAGTGTTAGAGTGTCAAAACTGTAACTTTTATCTTTGACAATATATATCTTACACATATCTTGTAGATCCCATGTATGCATATATATATATTTCCAGGAAAATCTACCATTCTCCACTCTTTGGAGCATGTGCAGCATTTTTAGGTAGACAACTTCTATGGAAAACAAAAAAAAAAGATCCATTTCAATCAAGTAGCCTGGTAAAGTGTATATACATAAGAGATACCACACTGTATGCCATAAAGAGTAAGTTCTCAGAAGAAAACAGTCTGGAGCTTTGTAAACCAAATGTAAGAGGTTTTTCCAAAAAAAAAGAAAAAGCAATAGAATTGTGAAACCTAATGTTACTGATAGGAAAACAACAGAATAGTGAGATTATTTTTATCTAATTCATTTATACTTAGATAAATTTGTTGAAAGGAATTAAGTTGCCAAATGCAGTCCTTCATAAATTAAACAATCTAAACAGTATAAACACAATTTTGCATTCATACTGCTGACATAAAAATATTACAGTAATGTGTCTATGGCCATAGCTAAGTTATATTCGGATTTAAGAAGAATGTCCTAATTATCTAGTAATTATGTAAATTAAAAAAAAAAAAATAAAGGCAAATACATTTTTACGTGATGATGTCTGATGATGTAAAAGGAGTTGCTTTCCTTGCTTGTAATAGTTTTATTAAGTCTTTACTACTTGCACATTACAGGTTCAGACTACTTACAACTTTGAAATACAGTTCACAATCACATGGTTTGCTATCTTTGAATTCATCAGACAAACTGCTTGAATTTACTTAGGGCGGCATGGCACCTATTGAGGAACACTATTTTCAGTTAGGCAAAGAGCATTTAACAGTAGTGTTTGGAATAAATACATTTTATCAGCATTTAGAAAGGCACCCTACTAGGTAGCAAGCAGAAGAGTACATTTCACTGTGCAATATAATTTCTTTGTCCTGAAAATAGCTTCTTTCTTCCTCTTTCAAATTCAAGAATATTAAAAATCCTGAAGGGATTGTTTTGCGTGTAAGTACAGTTGTAAGACTTTAAAAGGGAGACATTTTGCAAACAAATGGATTTGCCAGTCTTAGAGAAACAAGTGCATAAAGGAGTTCACTTTTGAAAATGTATATTTGGAAAGGAATTTTGGAACATATAGATTTTGACAGTTTTGGAAATAAGATTTTCTATATTTGTAGGTGTTTACAAGTGAGAAAGACAGTGTGGCATTATAAGGTACTATAAATTGTATATATTTATAAGCAGTTTCTGAAGGAACTTGAAATCAGCATCAGAAAAGAGATGCTTGCTTGGATCTTAGGTGATTAAAAGTTCGACACAGATGCATGCTTGGAAACAATGAAAAGAAAGTTCAGAAGACTGTAAACTTGAGATAAGATGTTCAGATATCATACTGCAATATTCAGATAGTGATATTTTGTGGAAGTGTTAAAAAAGCTGATAGAGTGTCTCAAAGAATGAGAAAGATAGGCTGGCATCAGCTGCTGGATGAACTGCTAGTGGCTTGCACTTTCATCATTTTGTTTATCAATAAACCAAATATTTTTGTATGTAGGCACATGATACTATATGGTTAAATTTTTGTCCTACACCCTAAATTCCAGCACAAATAATGCAAATCAAATAAATGCATATCTTGAAAAAAATAATTTAAAAACATTCAAGGAATATAGAAGTAAAGAACGTTTTTTAATTCAGTGCTTTTTCTAACACCTGATAGTAGTTTCATAATATGGCTGATTATTTCTAAATAAAAAAGTACAAATACAAATGGTATTGAAATACTGTAAAACTCATGTTCTATACTTTTAATGTTGAAAATGCCAAATTATCTGATCAGGTGCCATCACTGTAGGCGTTATATTTACAGAGGTTCTACAATACATTGAATCTCTCATGTATAAAATATTTTTTATATAAATTGTAACTAGAGCACAAAGCTAACACTGAATATTCAGCCTCAGTTCAGTAGTCTTTCAGATTCAAGTATGTGAATATTTAATCTTATTACTTTATTATGTTTTATCTTATATTAGTTTATTTTGATGGAATTAAATTATTATTTCAGATTGTCTCCAGATTTTGTGTGCATAAGGCCTATTATTGGCTGTGATCTTCTCTGAAAATGTGGCAAATAAAGGCCTAGAAAAAGACCTACTTAGCTGCTTAAAATGTATTTTTTGTAAGAATCTTTATTGATTGCTGACTGCTCTCGGTTTCTGTTTCAATTACTGTACTAGATTTCTTGAAGTACTAGCAAGACTAGGAAACTCCTAAAAGTAATGATTCATTACAGTATTTACATGCAAAAGGCACAATTCATATTTTTTAAAGAACATACTTAAAATGGAAATGAAGCTAGCACAATGATAGCATATAAATGAATACTAGCAAATATGTATTATGTTGTTATAAGGATCAGGGTGGATGCAAAATGATAATAAAAGTATAGATACTTAAATGACTGGCAACAGAAATGTGCATAAAATTTGGAATACATAATATAGATTTGAACTACTATTGTTTTGAAGCCTTACACAAAAATTACTTGGGTATTTTTGCTTAAAAAACCAAGAACTCCTACATACAAACCACTATCATATCTCCTGTAAGCATCAGTAAGTGGTGAAAAAAGGAAAAAAAACAAAAAAGTTCTTGGAAAAGATGGTTGCTTTTACCATTTTGGAGACATTGATGGGAATCAATGCTACTGAACATATTAGTAAGTGATCTGGGAACAGGTATGATGGTTACCAAGTTTATTGACATTGTGTTTTTCAAGGAAGTAGGAATTACAATTCAGTATGAAATTTTAAGAAAGGTATTGTAATAGTGATGGAGTAGGGGATGAAATGCCTAAATTGAAAGCAATGTAATATGAAACCATAGGATCTACACTAGCTACTGGTATCCAGAAAAGATTTGAGCAATTGTGGTTAGATTTGAAATTATCAGGTAAACTCTCTAAAATATATAGGAAAGGAAAAAGCAACACCCACCATGCTATGTTTTCCTGTATAAATCCATAAGCACATTCCTTTCTCAGCTCCTTTATTAGAGATAGACACAGTACAAAAAAAAAAAGAGAAACAGGCATGAAATGAGTTTTGAAATAGAAGAGACAAAAAAAACAAGAGGTCTCCAATTTAGAAAAGAAATTGCCATCAAAGGATAGAAATGTATATAAAATAATGAAAATAAGGAAATGTGGTCAGGGTGTAATATGCATAAGCACATAGGAAGGGCAGTGGCATTTCCATATTCCTTTCCTAAGCCTCTACTTCTGCTCAGTATAGTTTTAAATGAACTTTCAGTCCCATTTAGTCTGGCAGTTCTTATGTTATGATACAAAGACATGAAAAAAATGAAGATTTGATTTCAGACTGCTTTATTATGGTTTCTAAAAGGGTTGCAACCCCAGTGTCCTTGGTGATGTATGCTTTCTAGATCTCTGAACCCTAACCTTAATCCTAACCCTGTCCCAAACCAGTGGCAGCCTGGAGCTGAGGCTGAGTTCCCCAGAACCGTGGGTGAACCTCATGAGATAGAAAGGTATGTTGGGGGTGATGTTGATGCAGTGCTCTCCTCCCCATGGCATGACTTTTGCAGCAGTATTGTCCCTTGAACTGTAGGCTTTGTGGCTTTCTGAACCTTCATTATAACTCCCATTTTTTGGGCTCCAGGTGAGGTAAAACTCACTTCCAGTGTGTTAGAACTCTAAAATGGGCACAGTGTGTTACTTTCTCAAAGTACCAAAAATAACATCCCCGAAAATCTAAATATTAAGTGCTTTCCTTCTCTATGTGTCTCAATAGTACATAAGGATAGCAGTAGAAAGATTCACATTACAGATTTCCCAGAAACCCATATGAAAGTGCTCTATACAGTTTAATATATGTATCTTTATAGAATGGCAAGCACAGCAAGAAGAAAGAATCCTTCAGCTCAGAAATGTGACTGGATACTGAAGCTCAGGTAATTACATTCCTTCTGATATTTTATTCTAAAAAAAAAATAAAATTTTCTTGCAAACTACCAATAAGTCCTACACCATAGATGCAAAGCTATAAGAAGGGAGAGAAGACGGCACCTCGCAAAGAATGAAGGTCATTACAATTAAAAATGTGGTTAGGGAATGTGATGCTATTTTGGCAAGGCTTTTGATACTGCCTCACAGCATCTTTCTGCACAAGTTATCTAACTGTGGGATGAGCAGTTTTATGGTGCCCTGAGTGGAGAGCTAGCTGAAGGGCAGAGCTCAAACATTTCTCATTATAGAATTATCAGTGTTGGAAGGGACCTTATAGGGACCTTTCTAAATCTCAGGCATGTTATAGAATTATACTGTTTGGTCAAATCATTCAAGGCATTGCTGATGAGAGAAAATATGGAAGAAGTTATGGAGGAGGTGCTGATTTTGCTAAAGAAATACAATAGAAATTTTTCTGATGCTCATCATTCACTAGCTTTATACCTAAACCCTATCATTCTTCCATTGGAAGTAAATGCCTAATATAAGAAGAAGAATCACCAAAGTTTGATCTTCTACAACTGAATTAACATCTTTTCATCTACCTAAACACATCTAGCTGCTAATGGGTGAATATTAGCATGTTGGCATTCGACCATTACTGAGAAATAAATTATTTTTCTTGCATATCTCAGCATATGAGTCACTTTGCAGTCCCATTTCAAATTAAATTGAAAGCTTTTATGCAATAGCTATTAACATTAACTTGGTAGATTCTTAGCACTCTGTGAACCTTTGCATGCACAACCGTATCTCTAATTTTCTTGGAATAGCTTTTGTTCATTAACATGAGATAAGAAGTAAAAAAGGAAGATGATGGATACAAAATTCAGTGTTTAGTTCTGCTATATATCTTATGGTATGATTTTTATATAATATTCTCAACAGTAAAAATAGCTAAAGTATTCTCTACTTAGTTCTAGAATCAGCAACTAAGATGAAAATCCCTAAATATATTTAAAAAAACCCCAAAACTGTAAAAGGCACAAATGCAATGGAAAAGGTGAAACCCCAAATGTTTCCACAGTCAGATACTCTGGGAAGAGGTCTATCCTTTATGCCCAGAGGATGGCAAAAAAACCCTGACCTATGACTAGAATAGGAGAAGGGGAAAAAAATCCATGGTGACTCTACAAAGCCGGTATTAGCTTCAAATTTAAGTTTGTGAGCTGGATGTAAGAGGCCTAATAAGAATTAAATCCCTTTAAAAGCATCCATTCACAACATATAAAGAGTATTCAATAGCAAGTAGAATCACAGAATCATAAAATGCTTTAGGTCAGAAGGAACCTTTAAAGGTCACTTAGTCCAACACCCCTGCAATGAGCAGGGACATCTTCAGCTAGAGAAGGTTGCTCAGACCCCTGACCCAACTGACCTTGAATATTTGCAAGGATGTGGCACCTACCACCTCTCTGGGCAACCTGCTACAGTTCTTCAACACCCTCAGCATAAAAAATTTATTCCTTATATCTAGTCTAAATCTCACCTCTCTCAGTTTAAAGCCATTACACCTTGCCCTATAACAACAGGCCCTGATAAAAGTCTGCTCCTATCTTTCTTAGAATCCCCCCTTAGGTATTGAAAGGCTACAATAAGGTCTCCCCAGAGCCTTCTCTTCTCCAGGCTGAACAACCCCAACTCTCTTATCCTGTCCACACAGGAGAGGTGCTCCAGCCCTCTGATTATTTTGGTGGCCTCCTCTGGACCCACTCTAACAGATTCTTGTCTTTCCTATGCTGAGGGTTCCAGAGCTGAACACAGTACTCAGGTGTGGTCTCACTAGAGCGGAGTAGAAGGGGAAAATGACCTTCCTTGCCTAGGTGGTCATGCTTCATTAATGCAGCCCAGGGTATGGTTGGCCTTACGGGCTGTGAGCTTACATTGTCAGCTCATGTCCAGCTTTTCGTTCCCCAGTACCCTCAAGTTCTTCTCTGCAGAGTTGCTCTTCTTTTGCCTAAAGAAGACAGAAATCAGGCCTTTGATCTTGTCAACATTTGTGCTGTTCTCGTCAAAACTGAAAATCATTAAAAACTAAACTTTAATTTTTAATTTCAAAGTAAATTCAGGGTAATTTTTTTTTTTTTAAGTTTTGATAGATACTTCAAGGGAATAGAATAGATGCATGGTGCAGGATATATGGGAGTGAAAATTATAAAATTTCTTAACAGAATTTGTTCAACTCTTTCCATTTAGCACCCCACTTTCTCCCCTCCCCCACTGTCTATGAAGCATGAGTTTTTTCTAAATTACACTGATTACACCTATAAAATAAAGGACAGCATAAGAAAAATAAAAACATTATGAAACTCTCATTTGACTTGCAAAATTTGTCCTTGATGTAGGCAGCTGGACATATCACTGAGAGTTAATTAGCTATGCATCTGGGAGACAGTTTGCTGTTTAACAGATTTGTATTTTAATATGCCACAGGGAGAACGGTAGGTACTGTGTCAATTACCTAGAATGGCCTGAATAATTTTTATGGTCTTGGAATTTACTAGGAAACTGTCACTTAGAAAAAATGCTAAACCTTACATTTTGACTTTTTGGATGTTCAAGAATATTAGTAATAAGATATTTGTATGTTTTTCAAATATTTGCATGATTTGAATTAACTAGATAAAATATGTAAGAGCTTCAACAGCAGGTACTGGTCTAGATTATACAACTGATTGGAAAATTTTCCAGTCCTTTTCCAGAGTAAGTCTCAAACTTTACTTCTTCTATGGGTTGGAGAAAATGGAGACATGAATATGTAAAAATATTTGAGAGAAAGGTCAGGGAGTTGTCTTTGGTATTTTTGTACCTTTTAATACCTACTATATTATTTCTATCTGTATCTATTGTCAGCAGTCACTCAAACACACACACATGACTATTATTTACAATGCTGATATTTTCAGAGTCTATTCAAAATATGTTCAAATGGAACCATTTGCACAAGCTCTGCTTTCACTGGTGGTCATCTTGAGCAGGTCAGAGTTGTTTAGACAAAGTCAAACCATATTGCTGTAAATATCTGTTGAGTTCATATCCAGTTCTGAAAGCAGAATAATGTGGACATGCAGTGCAAAACTTAATGAAATATTGTAAATAAATAAAAATATGTTAATAGAGACTGTACATTTTAGGAAAAGACAAGAGTACTGAAAGAATCTAAGCGTTGTTAAACCCCCCCTCCCTCTGTCAGCTGCACTTCTAAACCTGTTCATGTTTTAAGAAGCATGAAAAATCTGGTGTAAATGTTTTTGTACCTTTTTTCTCTGTTATCGAGGTAATCCCTATACCTGACACAAATAATAGGAACACCAGCATCTTTATTTTCAAGATTCATTCGGTATTAATTCTCAAAATGTAGTCCTAAGTAAATTATATGAACACCACATTTGTTTTATTATCAACAGATTTAATCTTTTCATGTAACTGACAGTAAAAACACTCCTGTTAAAACTGTAGAAAATAAACTCCTGTTAAAACTGTAGAAACAAAACAACTCTCACAGAATAATCAAGTGTCAGTTTGACTCATTTGCCAGCAGCAGAATTATTAAACCATGCAAACAATGTCCTCAGATTACTTGTCTGCACTGCAGCCAAGGGCAGGATTTGGAAAGGTTACACACAGAGTCATGAGGTAGTGAAAGCACTAGAATTGTCTTTCTTATTATATTGAATAATGTATAAGGATGTAATGAGACTTTCATTTCCAAACTTTAATTTAGAAAGGGAATATTTAGGGGAAAAAAAATCTTAATTATGAGAAACAAAAATGAAGGCAACAAGATCACCAACTGAAGTTGACTTTACTTAGATCACAAAAAAATGTCTGAGAATTCAATAGTGGAATTTCTTCTATTATTTTTTTCTAAAAAAGACATTCAGCTTTAATCAACTGTGATCAACTAGACTGTATTAACTGATGTTCTAAAATTTTATTTTTTTTTCTTTTTCTTTCTTTTCTGGGATCATTTCCTACTACTTATCTGCTACACCAATGAATATCAGTGAAAGTTTTGGCAGAAATTGCATGATATTAGCAGAAAAGAATTCAGACAAACAAAATTTCAGGAAAAAATTTGGGCAAAAGATAGGATAAGAAAGAATCTGATGAACCTTATGCACTTTTTGCTTATCTACAAGGTTCTGTTGAATGTTGGCAAAGTAACAAAGAACAGTGGCCAGAGGAAATATAAAATACTTCAAGGTTCAGACAGAAAAGAATAGAGTATTTGGTACTTGATCTTTTTCAGACATGTCACAGGCTTCTTTTACTGAAGTCCCCAGTGTAAACTCACAAAGCCTCACTTCCCTGTGGGAAAATGGGAGAAGACAACTACATCTCTCAGTTCCACCTGAGTTATGTTTCAGTGGTTGTATTCTTGCTTTTGCACAAGGCCAGACAGAAGGATAAGCAATAGCCTTACTAATAGCAGTCGTATTACCCTCTGTTACTTTGAACTGAAAGGGTGTTATCTGTCTCAGACAATTGCCTGATGTAGTTTAAGCCTTCAGACAGAGTGTCAGGCATTCACTGGATATATGTGTGTTTTCTCCTGGTCTTCCCTTTCTTTTTTCACCTTGTCAGTGTTGCGTGAAAAGGGTAAAGTAATTTGGCAGAAAATAAACCCCCTTGAGTTCCAGCTGATCCTCAGATATCAGAGGGGCTGGGGGCAGCTAGGTTTAGATTCTGAGTGATGCCTAATTTGACACTATTAGTCCAGTTGCATTCAGTCTATCTGAACTCTCACAGCTCCAGGTTTGCTCACAGTGCCCTGCACTCTGTGGTTCTAGTCGCACTCCGTGGTCTAGCAGCTGATGGTGCTCGATGAGAGAACTTCTGTGACTAGCAGCATGAATATTGCAATTTATTAAGAGCAACAGAGATACAAGTTCTTGTAGATTACTGGTGATAAATTCACTGTCTGCAAAGCATATATAGGTATACCAAACATGTTACATTAAAGAGCAGCTCAGTAAAATTTCTAAGTTTCCTGAGGATATACTCGGAAAGTCCAGATCTTACCCAAAGGTGTCCCTATGGGGCAGAAGTGAGGTTCAGACTGTCAACTGATTCCAGGCGTCAGATCAGCGATAGTATCAGCCTTGACTTGTCCACGATGTCTTCCCTGACACCTCCCCTTACCTAAACCATTTCTATAATAATTTTTTATCTTCAAGGTGGAGCTTGAGTGACTCTAGTCATAAATACCTTTATTATGACTGGTGTAAATTTCTCTCCCTTTGCTTTCACAAACTCATTGAGGGGGTGGTGGCACTTTGGGATGGAGGTGTGTTTTGGTACATTGTGATGAGCAAAGTTCTCACAAAGGACAGTACTTTGTCAAAAAACACCTCAGACAGGCAGCTTATCAGTTCTGTAGTACCACCAAGTTCCCATCTCTGCTGTAATCTCACAGGGCCTGGCCATGGAATCTTTACTCCACTCCATCCCCCATGGTGAGTGAAAGGAGGGTTGCCTAGGGAACTGTTGTGAAATGGTTTCCTTGCACACTGGTTGTGCTTTACCCTGAAAGTTTCTCCAATGTTACACCTTTCCGTAATGTGTGAACAATGCTACACCTTTAATATGATTTTAATTTTTAAGTCACCTCCAGTCATTGTTCCACATGTCAGTAAGTGGTTTCTTTCTCCCTCACTTCAGTCAGGGATGCAGCTGGCAAATGACAGAAAAAGGTGATCTTTTCCATCTCTTACTACTCTAAATAGATATATTTAGAGGACTAAACTGTCACCTTTAGACTGAGAATTCAATCTAATGTTACTTTGCATTTATGTAGTGTTTAGTCCCAGGAGACAGGATCCCAGTAGGCCCCCTAAAGTGCATCATATAATGAGTAAGAAATCAAGATGTTAATTGTCAAGGAATTCTGATCTATTAGAAAATCACGTTCCTGAATATCGATTTATCTTATCAGAGGACTTCAAATTCCTGTTTCTGCAAAACTGTTTCTTGTTTGGTTTTCTTTTGCTTGTTTGTATTTTGCCTCATAATTAACACTGAAATATAACTCAAAATAGATAAAAAGTGTTTTATGTATATCACTTTAGTTGGGGGCTATTGGGAGATTGAAGAAGATGATAAAATTATTCTCATTTTGTCTTGAGTCATGTCTCAGAATCATACACCATTCTGCCTTGCTCCTCCTTCCCTGAAGTCCTTTACTTTCAGAGTGAGAAGGAAAATAAAAGACAATCAAAACTTCAAAGGCTATTGTAAAACACAATACTTGTCACTCTCTAGTAGCTATTTGTGAAAATACAGCAACTGAGCAGCAAAAGACAAAGCATGCTTATTGGGCTGGCTCCACATTACTGACAAGAATATTGATATATGGGTCCTTTAGGAGCTCTTTTTCTTTGTGCAGTGTTAACTGATAGACATTACCTTATTCATATTTGGTTCTACTGTTTTTCATAATATATTTCTTTAATAACAATGAAATAAATAAATAAATAAATAAGGGGGGCTGAGAAACACCAATACTGAAAGTAGATATTGTTCTTATTTTATAGTCAGGTATGACCACAATTTAACTTGTTTCCACAGGTCCTGTTCATATAATTCTTATATACATTATAAAGCTGTTATGTAAATTTCTTTCCTGACCACCAGCTTTCCTTTCCTTCTAAACCCCTCTGCAATCCATGCACCAATGCAACAGGAGTTCAAAAAAAACCTCATGACTGGAAAGCCAAATGCAAAGTTAACATATAATTTTCAGGGTCAAAAGAAAATAGTGTTTTATTCTGTCAATTGGAAAAGATATAGAACCTTATAGGTATATTTTATTAAGTAAAAATACATTAAGTTGCTACTGAGTTACTAGTAGGTGACATGTAGGTGATTTAAAAATACTTCAAAATTTGATAGAAATATGTGAAATCATTCCTTTGTGAAAGAATACAGTCAAAATGCCAAACAGTCATTATGTGCTAACAGAGATATGATTCGCTGAAGTCTACAGATATACCTGCAGTACCTGGTGAATCATTCAGATGTATATCATCATTTTTAAGTACTATATTACTTTGTACCACTTAGAAATGTGTAGTCCAGGAAAGGTTGCCTGCTCTGTTGATGTTCCTGCAATTCAAGTAAAAGACAATTTTCTAATTGTGTACCTATTTTGAGCATTTCCTGAAGAAAAATACATTACATATGTACATTTCCTAAAGAAAGTTTTCTAACAGACACATCAATATAAATAAAGCTATAAAATACTAATTCCAGGAAAACAAACAAACAAAAGACCTTCCCATATGAAAGAATAACACCACATATTTCATTTCATAGTATGGACATGGGCAAGATCATTTTGAATGGATCTGGACTAAAGCTTTCAATCAAAAACTACACAATCTAAAATAGATGTGGTTACATCAGGGTATATGGTTGTATCATTTAATTTAATTCCAATTCACTCAAGGCTGATTCTCTGAGCTCTTATTATTCAAAATGCACAGATAAGAATCTTATTTCTGAGCATTGAGAAAAAATGGATGAACTTGGGAACAAGAGTCATGGAAGAATGAAGGAGAGGAGGAGGATGAGGGAAGATTTCAATAGAGTAATTTTTTCCTAATACCTAAGATTACATCATATATGAAGAAGATCCAAAAACTAAACACAATTAATACATACATGCATGTGAATGCATACTCTTGCCTATGCGCAATTATTTGTGTATGCACATATAAATATATATGTACATATTCGCATACATACATGTATATATAGAGAGAGAAAAAAAGACAAAACCAAAACAAATAATAGAGAATACTGCAGAAGGAATTTATACCTTACTTGAGAGAAAAAATAATAATAACAAAAAATTACTAACTGACAGTGAAGAGGACATTTGGGTGGGTAACTAGAATTGATGATAATCCAAACTGGACTATAAAATGTGGTGAATGAATTGCAGAAACCAAACAGAAACACATTTTGGAGCTGAAGTATGTATCTGGGTTGTCCAGGTCAACTGCCTTATCCTCATCTGACTGTAGCATAAAGGATGTGTTTACAATCAAATGCTGATATGGTTCCTGTTTTACAGCCACCACTCAAATTACAGAGATTACAAAACTGAGAGGCGTTGTCTTTTAAGGAACTTCCAATTACTAACAGGTCCAACAAATGCATAATTGCTGAAAAAAAACTTGAAGAGTAAAATTCACATGTGTCAGAATAAAACATTAATTTTCCAGCTATTTTTTCTGCTTTGACACTGTTTAATTTTCTTTCTTTTTTTTTTAAGTGATGACTTATCAATACGTGAAGAAAAAACATAAAAGATTTTTTATTAAATTTTAAATGATACTCCTTAGATAGAAAAATGACAAGCTGTGCAGTAAAATGCTATTCTAACGAAATATCAGACTGATTAAAAATACCAGAGGAACAGAACATGGTTTCATAAGGCCCTCTTTTCCATGTGGATTGTTAGTGTGGGAGAAAATCCTTGTAATTCTTTGCACTGCTCCCACACATACACCTACACGTATCATCACTTGACTTTCAAACTAACAATAGAAGTGTTAGTAGAGCTATCACCATCTGCAGAATGAACTGTGCATTTTTAAGGCTGCAACAGTCGCAGATATTAGCAACAGGAGTCATATAAATGGAAAGTAATACTCTCTTTACACAGGAAGAACTGCATAGTGGTCAGTTATAGATATGGTTCTCCATTCAGTAATGAAATTAAGTTCTTCCACATTAATAAATTAATAAGTTGGAAGCTGTTTTTCAGTTTCTGTGGTTTAATACGAAAAAAAGATCATCCACCTGGTATTGGTAGGAGCAATGAGATACACCACTGCAGAGTTCTCTATACTCACACAGGTAAATTAATTTGCTCAGTATTTTAATGACCCTGGAAAAAAACTGACTATGATCAGCCAGACTATTGCAAAATAAAGCTGTATGGGGACTGGAAGTTCAGTTCAGTAAAGGATTCCTATACTTATTATCTTTCTTTTTTTATCTAGTTTGGAAATCTGACCAATCTACAGCCTGCTGCCCCCAAAACTGTAGCCTGTGGTACTTACTCTTTTCTCTAAATGTCTAAGTCCTCTGATATTTTGAAGATAAACTTAGGGCTTCATATGTTTAAGTTCTCTAACTGTATGTAAAATCCTTGTTGCAGAAGGTCAAAAGCTTTATGGTTCATCTTGAAAGACTACCAGTGTGGTAACATGGACTGATTTCTTTTCATGCTGTATTGGAACCATCAGGAAATTCTCGGTGGAAATAAATATTGCCAAAGTACTGGAGTCATGCAGGAAAAGAATGTTAAGAAGTTTGCGAAGATTATTACAAATGAAAACAAAACAAGAAACAGAGTAACAAAGATAAAAATCAGGCTGCAGAAAAACAGAGCTGGAACATAAACTCAGTTCCAGAATGCTAAAGGTGTCCAAAATCAGGATTAAAGAGCAATAGGACAACTGAGACTCAAAGCAGACAGGAGGGATAGACTTTGGACCTAAAGAATATGGTCTGAACTTCCATCTTCTTCCTCTGCCAACTACTGCTTGTGTCACTCAAGATACATCACTTAGGGATGGACTTGAAACACAGATGCACATTTTCTTTATGGTGACCTGAGATTTCAGTCTATTTAAGATATTTCTGGAAGAAAAATACATCTGAGACAGCCTTTTATAACAGTGTAATGGCTAAAACATCAGCCCAGCATCCTCGATGTAAATCAAAAGTAAATCTTGGGAAATTTTGAAGAGTTTCACATACACATCTTCCAACTTCAAGATTAAACTTTGTGGATACCACAGATTGCTTCTAAAAGTTTGGGGTTTGTATATGGAATAAACATGTATATATGGAACGTAAGGGTTCTCTGATGCAGGGAATGTGTCCTATTAGAGACATTTGTATATATGTGTTATCCAGGTCATTTCCATACAGAAGATCTGAGTTTACCTGGATCCAAACTGGTTTGTTTTGGTTTGTTTTTTTTTGTTATTATTATTTTGCAGCAGTAAACAGAAGGACAGTATTATTTGGGCAGTGAACACTAATGCAACATTTTCTGCAACATGCTACTTTAAGCATTGTGTTGTAGTTTTCCCTTCCTGTTTTTCCATAGCATCTGTAAGCAAGGCATGATAACACTTTACTACATCCCGACACACAAAAAATCTGTAATATATGTGAAGAGCTTAGAGGCTACAATGTTTTGAGAGATGTGCATTTGGAAATTTAGACTGCCTGAAAGGTCTTTCTTATAGCTGACATTGCTTTGAAAAAATTGTGTTTGGCTGTTATAATGTGGTGTACTTTATCAAGTGATACAAGTTATCTTGAGATCAGCAGTCTGCTTTTCCTCTTTCTGTAGACTTCCATCTCCATTGCAACACAATCTTTCCTCTAGACCTGATTTTATTTAGGTTTCCAAAAGAAGTCAGCCAATTTTTGATGGGTTGGGTGAGCATCATGACAATGTACTTCATACATAAATACATACATACATACATACATATATGTGTGGTAGGTTTTATAAAATTCCAAAGTGAAATCTTTCAGAGTCTTAAAGCTAAATAGCTGTAACACACAGAGTGACACTGGTATTTCTCTTCTTTACTGCTCATTCTCACCTCCATTTCCACCAATTTTTGTCACAAGTACTACCATGCAATTCGAATAATTTTATTTCTTTTCAGATATAGGACTGGTATTATTCACCAAATAAAGGCACTTTGAAAGAAACAAAAACATTGACTTTGTGGGTGAAATGCATTGAATTCAGACAAAGTAAAAAAAAAAAAGATTTTAAATTTGAGATACTCAAATTCTCTAGCTCTTATTGAAAATTAATTTGATATATTCCTTCTATTAGATCTGACATAGACACATACCTAGTTTCTTGATATCCAGTGACAAACCATGGAAAGAAATTTGGCATAACAAACACTGGTTTCCTTAAATTACCTGAAACTATATATAGAATTGCATTTGGAAGAAAATACATAAATATGCAGTAAGGGTTGCCATCAGTGTGGTGTCGGTATATGTAGAGTGGTTGGGGAGCTGGAAGAGGCTGGTAACTGTGTAATAACCTATGCTTCTTTTCACCTGTGAATGCCAACTGAAAGAGTTTTACCTTTTCTCCAAATTTAGTGTCTTAATGTTAAAATGTACTCTCTCGTGGACAATTACATTAATAAGTGAATATACTAACTTGGACGATACAGAGGTAACATGAGACTGTGTAAATGGCAGGAATGACCTTTAAGACACTGTTCAAATGTTTATATCTCTCTTAATGCAATCTTCTCTGCTAGGGTTACCTGGACACAGACGTTATAAGAGTCTTTTGGGAGGTGCAGCTCAGTTCTTCTTGAGTTAATGCCTAAAAATAACATAATTGAATTGACACTTTTTGTTTTCACCTCTGCCAAGGGGACTTCAGATATGCTGGCTATCTCTTACAAGGCCTGCAAATATAAAATCATTTTCAAACAAACCACCAAAGATAATGTACAATGTCTCTGAATCACTGTTCTCTCTAAATATATATTTAATTATTTCATCAACATACACATAACCACACTTAAGCCATCAATGGACTTAGTAAATATTGTAACTGTGCTATGTGGTTGCTCTAAAATTTCTTTGACGTTCTGTAACAAAACCCATTTTGGAACAGGAATAAAATGCAACATATAATTCAGCCTCAAGTTCAAGACTAACATGAAGAGAGACACTAACTCTGCAGTTAGGTTAGAACTGTTTTATATACACCTGTATCTTCCACATAGCTGGCAGAGCTAGACAGTGCACAACACATAATATTTCCCAGTAGAAAACATGGAAACAAAAAGGTGGGGGCTACTTTTTTTCTTGTATGATTTTTAAGAAAAGTAGAATGCAAAACATGAGGGAAGACAGCTGAAAGAAAGCAAGTAAACAAGAGCAACTTTGCCAGAAGGGGATGGAAATATCCAGAAGATTGATAAAATAACAAGAAGTCCTCAATAAGTTCCTTGAATCTGTTTAGAAATCTGTCATTATGAGCAGGGAGGTCAAATGTTTTTCATCATATGATGCTTGTACTTGAACTAATCAGAATTCAAGACTGGAAGTGGCCATAAATCTGTTCATAACACAGAATGTAATGGATTTGAGGAAGGTACATGAACAGCAAAATTTAAAAATGGAGGAGAAAACAATTTGGAACTTGAAGAAGTTTTATTCCAGGTGAAATGAACTTACAGCTGTAGAAAGACACTGGCTTTCTTTTTGTAGTGAAAAACAACTAAAAGTATGAGAAAAGGAAATTTGATTTTAAGAAAATACTGGTTTTATCACAAATCCCATTTTCTGGATGTCTAGAAAACCTTGATGCAATCTTAATTTCTGTAATTTGGGTGTCTTTGATCCAAAGCTTTGTTTGATGCCGTATATCTCTGTGACCTGAACTCAGTTTTACTAAGAAAATTATTGTTATAATGTGCGTTTGGTTTGTGTGGCAAGTTTTTGGTAGCAGAGGAGCTACATGTCCAGTAGAGCCAGTTCCAACAGGCTCCAAGACAGAACCAGAGCTGGCCAGAGCCAAGCTCATTGGTGACAGTAGTTTGGCCTCTGTGATAACACATTTAAAAAGGAGGGTACAAACCTGCGCAACTGCAGCCAAAGAGAGGAGTGAGAATATGTGAGAGAAACAACTCTACAGACACTACGGTCAGTGAAGAAGGAAGGAGAAGCACTGGAGCAGACATTCCCCTGCATCCTGTGGTGAAGACCACGGTGAGGCATGCTGTCCTCCTGCAGCCTATGGAGGTCCACAGTGGAGCAGAATTCCACCTGCAGCCTGTGGAGGACCCCATGCTGGAGTAGGTGGATGCACCTGAAGGAGGATGTGATCGAATGGGAGGTCTGTGCTGGAGCAGGCTCCTGGAAACACCTGTGGACCTTCAGAGAGAGGCTGAAGTAGATTTGCTGTCAGGACTTGTGACTCCATGGGAAACCCACACTGGAACAGTTTGTTCCTGAAGGACTACACCCCATGGCAGGGACCCACTCTGAAGTATTTCATGAAGAACTGCAGTCTCTCAGAGGGACCTCCCACTGGATCAGAGGAAGAGTGTGAGAAGCTGAGAAGGGGAGTGATAGAGCAGCTTTGATGGGCACCTCTTGTCCAGCCAGGGTCAGCCCACCACACAGTGTGAGGTGTGCAAGTTGAAGCCTTGCATAACAGAAGAAGACAAAACCACAGATAAATGTAATTACTGAGACAGTAGTTAGGAGCTCAAGGATTCAAGAGGGAAAATACAGACATGAAACATATTGTGTAAAAAAAATGTACAATTTCAAGTTTGCAATTTAGCACCACGAAGTCTCAGCACATTACAAGTGGAAACAGAAATGCTTTCCCAGGTGACTTCCTGGCTATCAAAGGCTCTCTGGATATCTCATTGGCAGTGGGTCAGCATATTAATCCTTAGTTTAGATGAATGAAATTTTGTGTACTCTCAAGTTAGATATATTCTGCTCAGGGAGTTTCTCTGTGAATCCCTGAACAAAAGGAACCCAGTGGGTGAGTGCTACAGTGCATCTTTGAATTTTTCAGTGCTGTCCTGAAGATTTTACAAGGCACAGAATATTTGACTAGCAATAAATGGCATTTTCCATAAAGCACATTTTGACCAATATGACTGCCAAAAGATTTTTATGTTGAGCAATACCAAAAACTACTAATTACTTCTGTTTCATTTATTCAGTTTTGAACTGAGATATCCAGATGTAAAAGTAATCACAGTCTTTTTGTTACACCTGGGTCATGTCAATAGTGCTATTAGATGAAATAAAATTAGAGTTATCTAAGTAACTTCCAATCAGTTAGCCCTAAATTCAAATGCATACATACTAACATGTAAATTTGGGTTTAGAAAATTTCTTAAAAAAATAAAACTTAGAAAATATGGGAACATTAAGGAATCACACAACCTGTGTGCCTGCATGCATCCATGGACACGTATGCAAGGTATCCTTTATCTCTGAGCTCACAATAGAGAAACATTGATCACATCAGAAGTGTTTTTTTTTCCTTAATGCAACCATATATTACAATTTTATTTTCATTAAAAAAACACAAAATTTGTGTATCTCATTTGTATACCTGACGCAAGTCCTCCCTTCCAGTCTTACTATCTGCTGCTGCATTCTGTGAGAATACTGATACTGCCTTTCTCACCTTTTCAGTAGTTTCTACAACTCTGAACCCTCCTGTTTTATACACCTCTCCTCTATCTAACCCATCCATCTTTTTTCTGCCTACTTCTGGAGACTTCTTTGGGAAGTTAAATTGAACATAGCCAAAAAGAAACCACTGATGGTCTTTATAAAAAATAAAAGCTCATTTACTTTTTTTTTTTGGAGGGGGGGGTGTTATTATTGACAACATCATTGTTCCTGATCATCCAGCCCTTTGGGTCCTGCTCTGTTGGTTCACACACTTGTGTGAAGTGCTGGATGTTTTGAAGACAGCATTTCTGCATATTGACTTTTCTTACTCAGAGCAAACAATAATAGCCATGTGAACAAATGGCTGTTGCCCACATCTTAACTTTGCCTTCTTTTTTCTTGTTCTGTGTACTAGCCTAACGAGTCTATACAGCCCACTAAATCCAGCTATTAAAATTGCAGTACTGGTGCATGCTGTTAGCCTGTGTCACTTGATCTTACCTTCTCGGTCCAAGGCAAATTTTGCATAAAATCCTCTTCTCAGTGAGGTCTCTGCTCTTTATTCTGTTCATACTTGACATGTATGAATGATACCTAATTATAGTTGCCAGCCAAAGAACCAGCACACTGTTATCTGTACACAGAACCATGTCTCTCTCTATATATACACATGTATGCATGTGTTTATAACTGCTGTTTTCCTGGTGGCATGAGGACCATCAAAGTGTGTTTAACTGACCAACACACATGCACATGATTATATAGCCAATCCTATTGCTTGTTCATATCTACTGTTATTCTATTAACTTCTGCTCTTCCAACATGTGCCGTGCCCTTTGAAGCAGGAGACATATTTTCTTGTGTATTGCTGCAAAAACAAATCTAGTAGAATCTCCACATTTATGTCAATCTCTGGATGCTGCAAAGACAGTAATAAGTAAATAGAGATGCCATTTGGGGAAGGGGAGTTCAGTATTTACATATGTTAATTTGAAAAAGTGAAGGCTTTAACAATATGACTACAATCAATTTGCTAGAAAGGAAGGTATTGAACAGTTGGTGTGGAAATAGCTATAATCATTTTTACAGAAAAAAATGTAACTGTTTTATAATGTGTATTGTAGTTTTTCAGGTGACTTGGCAATGAAGAAGTTGTTTTCTCTAATGAACTGCATTTTATGTAGTTGTCTGTTGTTATATCTGTTGAAAGATAATAATATTTTAATTATATTTACTCTGATAATTTCTGATGTAGGTGATTTATATGTATATTTATTAGCAAAAAAAAAAAAAGCCATTTTTCCCTTTTGAAAAGTATCAATAAACATGTACACTTTAAATCTTTCAAGTTACTGTTATAATATCAACATTAAAGGTCTACCACACAGATGGATATTCACAGTGAATTTATCTCTGGTCCTATGCCTTTTTAGTTCTGAAGGTCTGAAAGAGAGGAAATTTAGCCATCCTTTGTGTTTTGAGTCTGTTACTCAGCTTTGCTCTACTGTACTAGTTATTTCAGACAGCTCTAGATTCTAGTTTTCTCCTAAAGCAGTTTTTGTGTGAAGGGTGCTTGACAACAGAATGAAAAATTATAGCAATCCAACATAATCTAATGATCTAATCCCTACATAGAAATGTTATCCTTGGATCAAAGAACATTATTAAGTGAATTACATAGCACTGGCCAGGGAATTAAACTTTTTTTTCTTTTCACTGTTTCAAGAAACTGTTGCTTTGCTGCATTTCTATTTTTCGTTGAACACCCCCCCCCCCAACATTTCAATGCTTTCATAAAATAGAAAAGTTCTCTCTGAAGAGGTGACATAGGGATTATATTGGGCCTCAGACACTTTGGTCTGAAACCTTGCTGAGTATCATGAGCTCTGAAAGCTCAATATCTTAGCCTCAGCATATTTTGATGAAAAGGCATTTAATAAAAAATCTCTCATCTGTGTTAGGTATTTGCTATTACTTCTCTTCTAGTGAGAAAAAAAATCTCATTCTCTAAGAGATGAGGCAACCTGAGGAAGATTTCTCCATGTTTCTATCTTCACAAAAAGGATTGTAACTGGATTATCTACATCATACAAATAAAATATCCACATAACTGCAAGGTACCAAGTGGGCCAAACTAAATTCAATTTTTTATCAATTACTTCAAAGTCTACAAGTACTGCATGAATAGTATTTGGTTACTGAATTTCCTGTATGTAATAATGAAATGGGTATTTTTGAAAAGTAAATTTTCTTAAGGATAGCAAACTCTTGCAAATGTCATTCTCCAAATGAAGTAAAAACTATTACTTTTACAGTTTGAGAAGGTTAGATTTAGCACTAGAAAATATATTATAGAGTTGGCCAGACTTTGTCTGAAAAGGTATGAATGACACAAGGTTTACATGACAGGATAGAATGATTTGTGCCCAGCAGTATAATAGGTTTAGCACTAGTATTTTTAAAAATAAAGACATGCAGATTTTTGGCAGTGACTAGTGGCTTCAGGTACTTTTTCATGAAAACGAGGATAAAAAAGTGTATGGAGCTATCAGAATAGTATACGAGATAATAATAGGGTTTTTCTAAAAAAACCCACAACACAATAACAATCACACAAGTACACATAGAACATGAGATATTTCAGAAAGTTTGCCAGTATACAAACATGTTCAGATCTGTTCCTTCTCTAGAAACTTTCAAAACCTACCTGGGTGGCATGCCTTAGGTGATCCTGCTCTGGCAGAGAGGGTTGGACTCGATCTCCAGAGGTCCCTTCCAACCCCTAACATTCTATGATTCTGTAATTCTAATGAATACAGAAGAGAGAATAATTTCCTCCAGCAATAATAACACCATCACTTTTCTTCTGTTTTTATTCTGTGAAACAGCATTGCTTAATTTAATGAAAGGTGGTTAGGGAATTAGAGCCACCCTAGGGACAGATTTTGAAGTTGCTCTGATTTTTCAAAGATACAGATTTCTGATAAAGGGATGAAGACATGTTGCTAGCATTATACCAGTATGCTACTGGGAGATGGCCACAACTAAAACTTATGTCTTTCTTCATATATGCATGTAAAAGTTACTATTATTATTCCCTTGAAGTCAGGCTGGTCCATCAAGAAATTGCTTGCTTGTTTTACCTCTGACTTGACAATGAGGGAAATTAATGTCAACCAATAAAATTATATCTGTAGAACAATACAGTTAGTGTTAATGATGACATCCATGTTATCATAATTTCAGAGGATTTTTACTACAGCTTTCTGAAGCCTGGTTTAATGGATAAGAGTAGTGGAATTGCTCTAGCTGTGCTGCTGGAGAACATCTGATTTACTTGCATCCAAAGGAAATCCATATAGTGCACTCTGAGACTGTACTATAATACTGATGAATGGGAAAAGCAAGCAGTTTACTTCCAATCATATATTTGATAGAAGATAAAACAGTAATGTAGACACACTTATATAAAGGTTTTCAACGTTTTCAGTTCCTATTAAAAGCATCTAGTTTCAGAAATGTTGCCTCAATTGGTAGAAATGACTTTTAAAAACATCACCATAAACCAGCTTGTTGTAGTCATAGCCTACATGCTATGTAGGCTACATGTGATGCAGTAAAGGTGCCACTCTCAGTCTTCTTCCAGGGTAGAATTAACATTTAAGGGAATTAAATTTATAATTATCCCAAATTAAGAAAGATCACATAAAAACATATCTCATGGTCTCACATTATGGAATTCACAGTCTAATTAAACATCAACTACATAAACCAAGCCCTAAAGTTTTGCTTAGCCCTTACTTGGGCAACTCTAAAATCCAAAGGATCGGATAAATTGTTTGTCTCTCATGGTAATTCCACGACTGAGTTTTGATTTGTTTTTTTTTTTTTTCTTGCAAATATAATAATTTTGAAATAATTTTTATGTAGATTTACAGGATATATTTGTATCACTGAGATAGAAAATATGTGGGATTTTTGTCTCAAAGCTGGAGCAGTTCTTCTCCACTGATGTGTTAGGTGAAGAGAATCTCAGTGTAAAGTCCACGTGTGAAAATGTCAGAAAGTACAGAGAGTGAAGTGGCTCAAATCCCATGCACAACATATTATTAATGCAACTACAGAGTGTAAAAAACCTTGTCCAGAGAGGACATGCAGAGTAACAGGCTCCCTCTTCATCCCTAGAATACAAGATTAGGGCCATACTCAGCAGGGAATAGATTAGTTACTGATCTTAAGCCCCTGAATGAAATGTTTAGTCTTCTTACAGCTTTATGTCAAATTTTAGCAGGTTCATATCAGTTCCAAGACTCCTTCTGTTCAACAGGAACATTAATGAGAACATAGCTCTTTTTCATTGATGTGGTTTGACATGATACTATTGAATCAAAAATGAATCTCCTGGTTCTTAAATTACTGTGTTGTTACTGACACTGACAGCCCTTGGACTTGTTTCTGTTGACTAATAAAGATGAAGCACAACAAGAGAAGTTAAATAATTTAGAAAATAGTATTTTTAAACAAATACTAGTAGTCTGCAAGACCAGAAATGTACTTTGTTTATGAATAATGTAATGCCTTCTGTGGGCACTATTAGGGATGCAGTACAATCATCAGATAGAGCTTGTGAGCAAATATGTTTCACGTCATTCTCTATGACTATGGGAGAAAAAATTCTTCAAAAAAATGCTTCTCCATCGTGAGCACTCATTCCCTGTAATTGTGTGCACTCATCCTTGGTTAGAGGAAAGGTACATGAAGCTGATTAGATATTTTAAAATGAGAATGTCTCCTTAGAAGTGTTGGTTTGCTGAAAGAGAAGCTGGTCACAAAAACACGTCTGGATGACACTTCTTATAGGCTTTTCATTACTGGAATAGGATTCCTGGTCAAACCTGTAATGAATGAATATGAATCCAAGGCAGACAATAGCTTAAAAATAGTAAGGTCACTCCCTTGAGAGACCTAAATTCAAGTCCTTGCTCTTTCTAATTCACGGGTTTGATTAATCTTTACTAATTGTGATGTCTTCTTCCTGCTGCCATTGTTTGACTTTACATTGTCCCAACCTCATAATCTTTTGAGATTAATTAGGTATGGGTATGATTAGGTATCAGTAGATATTCCAGCATGCCTCATGACTTGATAATTCAACACCCTCAAATATGGCACCTGGGGCCACCTACTTCCCTGAGAAACCTCAGCTCATAACAAAATCTGTACAAGAAGTCATACTCTTTAGAGACATGCTAGCATTTGCTGGCACAAATGGTCCTCACAAAACCTCAGATATTGTGAGATATGGACCTTTAAAAGTAGAGGTTTTCCCTCTTCCTAAGCCTGCTACTCATCCAGACAGATTTTTCCCTCTCTCCCAAATGCTCATATTTTTCAGTCCTAATGTAGTTTTCCTGTCATCAAATTTTGGATGCTCAGGTAGCATTTTGCATTGGGACTTATCATCGTGTTTCTTACCATGAGAACTCTTGTGAGTTCTACTCATGGTAGAACAACTATTGGCATGAGTCAGTATTTCACCAAAGTTTAAATCTATAAACTACCATGCACATATAGGAAGATCTTGAGGACCATCATATTGTTCTTCAGGTATTCTGAGGAATATTTTTACTGATATCCAGTACAAGTCATTTAACTTGTGTTTTGCTGCACACTTCATATACTTTTCAGTTCTTGTTTACAGAGAATTTTGTTGCAGGGAATGGGGAGGAGGTTTGCAGAGAACAAGCAGTAGATACATTTGGAAGAAGTTAATATACCATCAAAGAGAATAAATTTTCAAGTCTTATACGCAGAATGATTGAAGATCTATTAAACAAGAAATCAAACTCCTACCCTCCAAATACCAGGAAGGAATATGCTGAATGAATCATGCTACTATTTTGCACAAGGAAGTATTACAACCTGTTAGAATATGGTTTGACATGTTTTATTTAAAAAAAAATTGATTTCAGGATGCAAAAAAAGTCAATCCACAAATTCTAGTGTTTCAAAAACAAATCTGGGTCAACATTTTCAAAGAACAGGTTTGTGTACTATGTGCTAAGACTTCCTAAGGCTCTATGTTAGTTAGGTTATGAAAGTGTAAACTGCTACTTAAAATGCTGAACTGCAGATCAGTGAAGTACTTGTATGCAGGCATAACTAAATGTGTAAAATCTGGTTGATGTGAGCAACCATAAAGGTGGCCTGATTAGAAGAGGAAAATTACTGAAAATATCTGCTGAAAAATACTGACAAGAGAAGTTGCCTGCCATCCTGGGAGCTGTGAACCCAGGACTAGGCCTGGGAACCAGAGACATCCTTGAAAAGTGCAGCTGGTCTCTTTAAAGTGTAACTGGGGTACATAGAAACCAGACACATACTCAGATACCATTGATAAATGTAAATCCAAGGAACTGCAATTGCAACTTCTTTTCTGAAAAAGTGGAAACAGTCTGGGAAAATAAAAGGGTCTGAAAGAACAGAAACCAGCATCATTGCAAGTGAAAAAAAAACCCAAACTAACAGCATCTGTTGGCTGTTCAAAGTAGAGATGTCCTATGCTGCCTTTTGTCTTTGTAACAAGGTTTTAATTTTTATACAAAAATTGTCTCTCTCTGAGCACTTCCCATACTGCACACATCTTCATTTCCTACACAGGCTAAACTCTCTGCTTGAACTTTCTACAAGATTTTGGACTCTCACCAGACATGCCCAGCTGACTCTGGGCTCTGTGATACACATGATCTCTGAAGTGAGGCTGCCTGCTGTCCTGTGATCCTCCTTTGGGTTCACTTCTGATGTTAGCTCAGTTCGTCCTCACCCCTGGAATGGTGTGTTCCCCCTCTGGATAAGTTAGTCCTCCCCTCTGGGATGGTTTGACTCCTTCTGAAATCTAATTCTTGATACTGGCACTATATATCCACATTAGTTACCTGTCATAAATATATCTGCTGTTATATTTTTGATAAGTTTGACTAATAATAAGTTTGTAGTCACCGGCACTATACCTTATTGGTCTTACTCAATATTGTTATAATATAGTTAACATTATATTAGTGGTTGCTGATATCAACTTGTAATAGCTTGATATAGATCAAGGTAATCATAGATATATTTGCTAGTGGTGATTTTCTGGTAGTTTCCTTGCTAGGGCATTATATTTAATTACATACACATGCTGTTTTATAATTTTCCTGTGGTTGATATTACAAGACAAGGGTAAGAGACTGCAAACCATAGAATCCAAGTGTTCTGAGGTTTTATTACAAACATAAAACTTGAGAAAACTAAATAGAAGGAGGAGGTCCTTGAACTACTCAATAAACAAAGCAATTTTAGAGAGATAGATCAGATGCAGCTTCGCCACAGTGATAGTCATATTATACTTTTGTCTGTTGTGTAAGCAACAAAAAAGGGATAATATTTTCTCAATAGAGAAAGGGTTTTAAGCTTTCATATTACAAAATAAATCTCAGTATGTAACTAAGGAGACATTTACTTGCATGCAACAATACTATAAAAAATAATTCCTGATAATTTTTTAGAAACTTAAGCTGCCAGGTTTTATGTATAAGAATATCCACAGAAGTTATTATTTGTTAGCGGCATTGTCATGAAGGGTGATGGCTGACCTACTGCTTACTGAAATCACTGGTACGTTTCCACTTACATAAAGGATTTTAGATTTCACTGTGTGAAAACGTGTTCTCCTGTGGAAATAACTTGTGAAATAGTAACCTTCTGGAAATATCATTTTAGAAATGATATTATTCATAGTAGTGACCTGTAACACCATCATATTACTTGGTGCTATTTTGATCTCTCAAATGTCACTTCTTGATTAGGACCAACTCAAAATGGAAACAGATTTTTCTTTTATCCAGCTTTTTACATTGGAAAGATTGGCTGTGGAGCTTAGTGACATGGTCTAGCTGATGTCATGGTGTTGGGTCATAGGCTGGAACTGATGAGCTTAGAGGTCTATTCCAGCCTCAGAAATTCTGTGATTCTGTGATTATGGATAAATTATCAATTTGGGGATCCCTGGAGGCATAAATAAGTGTCCTGTTTTATGACTTCAGCCATATGGTTGGTTATCCTAGGCAGAAAAATGGAACTTTTGCACATTGGCTTGAACACAACAACTATCAATGAAGCATCCTACCCTGAGCAAGATAATCAACTCCTAATCAATTTTTAAATTCCGTTTCATTCTAAAATTGGTCAAGACAACATAACATTAATAATAATTTATCTCAGTGGTTTTAGCATTGCAAGCAGACTTTGCAAGGACAAATAAGAACTACTTCAGCAGAGAGAGGCTGTAACTCATCAAGCAATGCACTTATATTTTGTGTGATTATAAAATATTTATTATGATGGAAAAAGAGAGGAAGTGACAGAGAGGGAGCATGACATTTGTTTTCAAAGTATGCAAATCTTTTTGCAAAATGTCACTCTGAAATAGAAAAAGAAAATAAACCACAAGTAACTTGTTATGTGATCTATATTAAGAGAAAACAGTTTCAAACTCACTGAGTAATTGTTCAATGACAGAACAAAAACCATTCTAAGTGACCATGAAATTCTAAACCTTTCAGCCTGAATTCTTTAGCAACCATAGCTTGCGTTTGCTACTTTGCTATTTTGTCCTTCCATTCTTGATTTTGAATTGATGTTCTTTACCACATAAAAGTGATCACTAGTAATAAATGCAGCAGCTTTCACAAGTGCAATGGTGGAGAGATTTTAATTTACTCACTCCCTCACAAGGAAATGTAGAGGTGATGTCTCATAACAGAGTTTAAAAGACTGGGAAAGTAATAAAGCATAATAAATTGATGTAAGTGTGGAAGTGTTTTTATTTTTCAGTAAAATGCATATGTTGCAACAATGCTTGTCCTTTTTTTTTTTTATTCAAAGTAAGTGGATTAAGGAGTATTAAATGATTCTACCAGTCATTCTGAAGAAAATGTATGCAAGTGCTCTGAGGCAGGGAATAAAAGGAAATATTTCAACCTTATCTGGTGGGAAATAGCTCGACAAAAACCAAGGTGATATTGTATTTGACAAATATTTAACCATTAAATACAAATTCTGCATTTCATTTTTCTTCTGTAATTGTCTCTTTTTCTTCTGATCTGAAGAATAAACAGATCTCCTACTTCTAATGTTCCCCCCTCCAATACATGGCAGGACCAATGAGAACACAAACTGTTAGAAATTAAGACTTAAAACCTTGCAAAAAAAGCAAACAAGTCTTTCAATAAGATATGCCCCATGTCATTGATTAAGCATACAGGACTTCCAGAGGTCAGCATTCACAATTGAAAACACAGTAGAAATTAAAGTCTCCATTCAGATTATCCTGGACATCAATTTTAACTAATATAAAACCTCCTTCTGTGTCTCTGTATAAAGGGTAAAGGAGAACTATACTGAGATCTGTGCTTAGAGAGCAGTCTCCTCTCCTCTTTCCCAGGCTGGTAAATTATTGGTTTTCTTATGATAGTTTTTAAACTTTTTTACTTTGAATTTTGGTTTTAGGATATGTATCAGGAGTCTGAAGGCTGAAAATTTTATATTTTTCATATTATATTTTCAGGAAAAGAATAGTTACCAATTGCTTTTAACTAAAAAAAAAAAAATGTTCAAAACCTATGTTACAAAATATGATTATTCTATGAAGATTTTCTGTCAATCTTAATTGCCATCTGTTAATATATGTGCGGCAGGCGGATGCTATGGTAGTTAGTACCTCAGAGATATCCATAGAGATGTGAAGCAATGGGGGATAGAGATGAAGAGTAGAGAGAAAGACATAGTGAAACAGAAGGAAAAAAAAAGGTTTACCTATTTCTATACATACTCATAAAGGTTTTCTATATTCAAAACCTTTCATGTGACCACCCTTTTCAGTGGTACCCAGTGACAGGACAATGGGAAATGGGCACAAACTGGAACACAGAAAGTTCCATCGAAACATCAGGAAAAGCTTTTTTACTGAGAGGTTGACAGAGCCCTGGAACAGACTCCAGAGGCTGTGGAGTCTCCTTCTCTGGAAACATTCAAAACTAGCTTGCGCAAGTTCCTGTGCAACCTGCTCTAGATGAACCTGCTTTAGCAGGGGTTGTATTAGGTGATCTCCAGATGTCCCTTCCAACCCCTACCATACTGTGATTCTGTGACCACATCGCAGGCAGTAACTGATGGAGGAAGAAATGTATTATTTCATTATTTTGTAATACTGTAACAACACAAGTAGCATTTCCATATATATAAGGAAAGTATAGTCATTATTTTGTGAGAGACAGTTATCCTCATGGGACAAGTTTAT
>JANHFX010003806.1:38180-60192 GCA_027560015.1 Chloroceryle amazona
AGTAGCATTTCCATATATATAAGGAAAGTATAGTCATTATTTTGTGAGAGACAGTTATCCTCATGGGACAAGTTTATCACAGAATGAAGAAAAGCTTTAACACAGAAGTTTTCAGAGACTGGATGTTTCTCTTCAGATTCCCTTTTTCTGTCTCAAACAAACAGAATTACTTGTTTTTTATGTGTATGGCACTCTAATCTGTCTCATTATTGGAATATATAACCACAAGTGCTGCATTTCAATGAATGTACAGCTTCTCTTTTTTTTAAGAGTATGTTCTCTTCTTATAGACAGAACCATGGGATTTTGTGATGGTTTAGTGAAGATTTACCATACTTCAGTGGCAGCAAAAGAGAGGTTGGAAAATCATTTCCATAATCTCTTGTACACGGTACTTTATTGCAGCAGAAGCCTCAGTCATATAAGAGCTTTCAGACGGAGATTCTTTGGCTTTTGACTATACATGGCTACATCTTCCAGTTCCTCAAGGCATACACAAACTGTGCTTCGAAGCTCATCACAACACCAAGTACTGGCATGCATTGCAGTACTATTACAATCTGAAGGAGGAATGACACTGGAACAGGCAGAAAACCAGGCTCTCTCTATCCAAGCTGTAAACCAGCAGGGGTATATTCTACATGAGCACAACTGCAGAAATGTGTCATAGGATGGCACTTCCTGACTATTTCTATGGGGGCACTCAATGGTATCCACCAATTGTTCAACATAAGCACTACAAAACAAAACTAGCCTGCTGTACTCTTTTCTATCCCAAATAGAAGACCACAGAAGATAACTATTCTAAATAATGGGGTAGTCTGACCACTGGCTTTACTCACATTTTTAACTATATAGGATTATATAAACATGCATTAGGAATTTAGGTGTTGTGGATTTTTTTCATGTGTTTGGGTATGGTTGGACTCGGTGATCTAGGAGCTCCTTTCCAACAAGGAATATTCTGTGATTCTGTGAAACATCAAACACAAATCAACACCTATTCTTGTCATTATAACCAGGAAAAGAAATAGCTAATACTGTCATGGCTCTTCTATCAAATGATGTGCTTGTCTTGTGAGGTATAAAGGATCAAAGGAAATAATGAATGTTTTATGGATAGGCTAAGTTTCAAGGTGGTAGATGAAACTGAATCTTAGCAGCAGTTTCAATCACTGTTATTTCACTCATCTCTACAGAAAAAATCACTTTTTTTATTCAACATCTCCTTTACCTTAAACCTATTTATTTATTAATCAATGTTGCCTAAACATACTACTTTGTTTAATTTTATCTTTTTTTACAGAATTTGCCATTAACACTGGATTCTGATCAGCTTCCTCACCTGCAGAGATTGCCCATTCTTCTCACTGATGGTGACTCCATCTTTTGGAATCCTGTTTATTAAAACAGACCTTTGTTAATAACAATGCTTTCTCTCATTCCTTCAAAAAAAGCTGCTGTTTTCTGTCATGCACTAGAGCTTTTATTTAGTTTCTTAACTTTTCTTGCTGTTGTTTATGGTGAATTTTATTCCCATGACTTCTTGAGAGGATATGAGGATACAGAGTGCAACTTACAGATTCCTGTATCCTCGAGTTTTTAGCATGACAATAAAGTAAAAGAACAGATTTGTACAAATGTGTGCAACAGGTCCTCTACAGACTGTACAGAACTCCAATTCAATTGTCTGGTAAGAATAATGGGTCCTGCATTGTATTCTTTCTCCTGAAAACTTCCAGCTGAGGAAAACTTTATCCTTTTCAAAGGTTTTTGAATATGTAAAAAAAGTTACGATGAGTAAAACCACCACAGCAATTGTTTAAATGAGATTTGTATATTTTTGTGTTTATTTACAGACAATATATTTGCATTCCACGGAAGTCATAGTGCATTCTTCTCCTTAAAAGGATGCCTCCAAACTTGCACTTTGAAGATAATTAAAACTGAAAGTTGACTTTTGCTCTGAAAATTTAAATACTACTAGCTCGTGATAGAAGGAATAGATCAAATGACATTGACTTCTGTTGAAGATACAGTCTTATATATGATTCTTCTAATTCTTGAAATATAGAAAAGTCTCACTAAACAGTTTGGAGAAAGACAAGACACCACATCAAGATTTTTGTATTTTTAGCAGGGAATTTCTGAATTCATCTCCCCAGGTGCAGGACCCTCCTCTTTGTCTCTCTCTGGAGCGTTAATAGTAAAATACATAGTCATATCAGAAAGAGAAAAAGTATTTTTTTTTCCTATGTATCAAATCATTAACAGTAATGTTAATAATTAGTATATTAATATTTTCATAATAAACCCCGTTCCTTATAAATCTCAAACTGGTGATACTGTTTAAGCTACATATTCTAGGAAAAATAAATTAAAATAGCTGCATGAATTTGAATGTTGGGTAATTGTTACAAAGATTAATGTTTTTATACAAATACTTGTGCATTGTCTGTACAGCTTTTTTTTTTGTTAATTTTATACTAATTGCATAAATACTAAGTGAAAATAGATGTTGTCAGCCTAGATGACATTCCTGCCAATAAATCATTAATTTAAGAAATTGCAATTAACATATATGTTATTAATGTGTGAGAGGTATCCATAGATATAAGAATTTATAGAGAATTTAATATGAAGCAAACTTTCTAGTTATAGAAAAAGATATTAGTAACTTGGTCTTCCCAAGTTCAACTACATATGTTTGTCCTTGAGACCTTCAGTAATCAAAACACGTGCAGAAGAAGGCAAGCATTTGTTCAAATTATGCAGTACATACATCTGGTGCAGTAAATACCTTTGTAGGAGAAGCTGCAGAAAGGCAAAAGCATACTACTTAAACCAGATCTATAAAAATTCTACGATTCAATTTAGGGTGGAATATGCACATTTACTTCAACACAGGAAGAATAAAATTAAACCATTTTATAAGAGTAATAAACCTGGTTAAATGAGTCAAAAGGAAGTATTACAAAGTACATCATCTATTAGCCACAGGATCTTCCCTTTTGGAGCAGTTAATTAAAAAATTGGTAAGTATGTCTTATTTCAAGTACATTTAAATAATTTTACGATGTCATATTATTATTTTAGAAGATCTTTCCCCTGGAACCCATTTTAGTTCTTTTGATACATATATTGTGTGTTATAACACACCAAAAAAAATATTAAATCTCAAATTAACTACATATGTATGGAAATAAAAGTACTAGAACTAACATGATGAAGAAAGAAAACATTTCCAGACTTTATCACACTTTAAATAAATCAGCAATACACATAAAAAATATACAAATACAGAAAAACAAGTTCTAAATAAATGATGAATGTTGTATTGCAATTAACTCTGCCAGAATATGGGAAACACCTCTATAAAAAGAATATATTTTTTTGCAAAAATAATATATGTATGGCATCTGGTAGTACAAAGGACTGAAGAAATATATAGAACAGGCTGTTCAGATATTGTGGCAGTGTGGGCAAGTGGAATTTCTTATTCATAGCTTGTGAAACTGCCAACTTTTAGCAAACTTCGCTGCCGAATATCACAGACTATGACATGAAGAAATCTCGTGACCTCATCCATATGCTCCCCAAAATTGCTTCCTTGTGCTGGAGCACTCAGTCATGTCCACATTACAAGAGGCTTTCCCACTGCCTTAGTTAAAAACGACAGCAACAGCAACAAAATAGGAAAACGTGTTATTTCTGAGCTCAAGAATTCCTTCACAAAAGCTTGTTGTAGTGCTAAGGAGTCTGTCTTGCACTCTCTCTTCTTCATTTATTCCCCTTCAAAAAGGGCCCCATACAACAGTGCCCTTGAAAAACCTTACAAGGTTGAGAAAATACAAACAAAGAAAAAGGTTGCTTCAGAGAAGAAAGCAAATCTGACAAATAGCAGCTTCTCACTCTTTCATTTTTGCCTTGCTTATCATGGTTGTCTTCTAACCAGCTGTGAATAGTATTGCTGTCATAGAAAACAATACTGTGATATTCTTCAACTTTAGAGTAGTATCTTTGCCAAACTGCTGGATCCTGCTGTCACCCAGCTTAGACCTGATATGTCTTTACAATTCAGATCCATCACATCAAGGTCTCTACCTGCTTTTGAACAAGGTGATTTGAGCCACAACCTAGATCTAATTTCAGGATATAGAAAGCCACATGAATTTAGGTGTCAGGGCTAGAACTGGCTGAGGAACACAATCAGACTTGGTTTTGCTACCTTATTTCAGCCTTGGAAAGTGTAATCAGTGCCTGCTGAAATTCAGACTCGCTAGACATTCCTAGGTTTGTGAAACAATGGTTCAGCCTCAGTAAATCCACTTTAAATCCATCAATACATTAAATACAGGAGCAGGTCTGTAATCATTTTTATTTTAAGTGGTTTTATAGTCTGCATTGAACTGGGGTCCAGTATTTTATCAGTCAGTAGAGGATATTTGTTCTTTCCAGTACTGGCTACAATGATTGACCAGATAATTCTTTTGACCAAATTCTAAGAAAACCCCCCAAAAAACCAACCAAAACCAAAACAAACAAAAACCCCCACAAACAAAAACAAAGAAACAACAACAACAGAAAAAAAAAAAACAAACACAAACCCAAAACTTTTATAGTGATATTTCTTTGTTGTATCTTATTATCTAATTTTCTCCCTTCAGTCAGCTTTGGTGGTGGTGTGGAAACACTTCTTTACATATCTCAGATGTCTGTCTAATCTACTATTGCTCATTTTGCCCTGACATTTATGCAGGACATTATGCACTT
The DNA here is from genome assembly GCA_027560015.1 of Chloroceryle amazona. Classification (NCBI taxonomy): domain Eukaryota; kingdom Metazoa; phylum Chordata; class Aves; order Coraciiformes; family Cerylidae; genus Chloroceryle; species Chloroceryle amazona. Next base: position 42,954 of record JANHFX010003806.1, read on the forward strand.
CATCTACTTGGAGTTAATATAGTTAGGTAAGTCTGGGCATTGCTCCAAAAAGAACCATTTTGCTTTGATGAGGCAATCCCCACTCAACATTATTCCAGAAATATCCATCCCTGGCTGGATGGCATATTTATGATTCTTCAGTGTTATTATTTTTGTGAGTTCCACTAGTATTTGTAGTATCTGTTGCCACTTATTTATTTCAGTCAAGAGCATCAAGTCATTTTTGAGGCCTTCTGTGTTCTCAGACTTCAGGAAATAGATCAATGTGAGGAAGTTTTTTTCTTCTAGATCATTTTTCTACACGGTATTCTGACAGAAGTCACTTGCAAACCAAATGAGCATTTGCCCAAGGAAACTGTAATTTGATTTTGTGTATTTTTGAAAATTTGGCATTCCCAGAATTTAATAAAGAGTTGTGCAAGCTTGTTCCCTTTGGCCATGATCCATGCAACATCTATTGGCCAATAAAGAATAATAAACCTTTATGGGATTTATAGTTTCTCATGACAAAGAGAAAGATTGAGTCTATAAAACTCAGTATTAACCTACAACAAAAGGAAAATACAGTATCTGTGTAATAATACTATAATTCAGAGATATTACAGCTCTCTCTTAATCCAGGGAGATATTTGTATATAGAGCACTGCCAGCCAATCACCAGCCACACAGAAAGTCATCTTTGAGTTATACATGGGTAAAAAAAAAAAGAAAATAACAACAAAAACAAACAAGGAAGCACAGATGTATTACTGAAGGATAAAAACAGTCAAGGGACTTTATTTGCAATCTCATCAACTTCAACACTGATTTTTTTGGGGTGGCCCATGTCAAGTTATGGAATTTCAGCAGCAGCATTTCATTAGGTATAGAAGGTGGTAGTCATGCTTAAATACCCATATAATAAGATTCATAAAGATGCAATAGTTCGTACTTGTAGTATTTGAAGATATGAATTTTAAATAAATAGTTTCTTACTAAAATCCTGATAGACTAGTTTTATTATAACTCTAATAATCTCAGTACAAGAAACATCCGTACATTTGGTCCTCTCCAAAAGTGTCTGCTTTAAACTGATAAGCATGCTTATAAGTTCTGTTGCTGGAACGTAGAAACATGTTGATAGTGTACTCTGTACTCTAAGTTTTCAATAGACTTATTAGTGTATTTTTTTTAATTGTGAAATCACAGGTCTTAATTTAATTTTTATTTTTATTAGATCTGTACATATTAAGTAGTTTACATTGATAGTGGAATGGTAAAGAGGTGGTCATTGCTGTTTGCAAGGACATTGTACATTTTGGAGGAAAAAGAAATGCACTTAATAACCATTCCATTCAATGTTAAGGATTAGCCAAAGTGATTGTTATCAATCTGTTAACAGGAATTATATCCTCGATATATACATTACATATTCACTACACTCACAGTGAGACAATGACTGACTGAATTTCTACAATAACAACAATAAAGATTAGGATTTTATGCACTAAAATTGTATACAATACACAATATGCTCACTGAGAGGACCGACTTTTGCTAAGTGGGTGTGAGTACGTGGTTCTTAGTTTAAAGTGGATTTGTCTTAATATAGACGAGAATGCACAATAGATATGTGGCTCTAGATATGATACATAAAGATGTTAGGACATGTATGAACATGATTCCACAGTGGATGTTTTAAAATAATACAGGGACTTAAGCATTACACTTATTCAGATACTTTGAAGGTCCAACCAATTTCATGAGCAATGCAGTAATCATATAGAAATGTCCTTTCTGAGAGCATTCTCTCAACCAGTAGGCAAAAAATTTCTCAGTCCTCAGTTTAGGTTTTCTAAAATAATTGGAGTAGGATTACAAGAGTCCTGAAATCAGAGAGAATTCTTCCCTAATAATGAAAGGAAGAGTAGATATTAAACATGTAAGTGAGCTCCTGTTTCTTTTACAGAAAGTGGGGTTTTTTATTATATTTATATATGCACTTTCCATGACTACTAAGTAAACATTTCCACGACTACTACTAAGTAAATGTTTTACTGCAGAAACTGTCTGTTTAATGTCCTGTGTATGACACTTTCAAAAGGAAAATCAAGGTGTAATAACTGTGATGGCTTACACAAAGTTAAAAAAATGGTACATGAAACACACTGTGCTTGGACCCAGATCCATGGATTGACTTCTCAGATTCAAGACCTGGACAGGCTGGAGAGTAGGAGGAGAGCAATCTAATTAAGCTTAATTAACAGAGATGCAACATCTGTTTTTTCTGTTGCAGACTTGATACTTGGTGCTATGGCTAACTTAAGGAAAGTCCAGAGAAGTAAAGTAACTTGCTTGAAGTCACAGATAGACCCAGTCATTGTTAGAAAAATGGCCAGAGGCAGAATATCAGAGCAAACTCCTTTCTCTTGTCTTATTTCAAAATGGAGCTTCATTTATAAATCCCATATAAAGGAACCAAGGAATTGTTACACAGTAAACTTTTTTTTTTTTGTAATAGGGATTGAGTTGATTTTATTATTAAATCTGAAATAAATATTCTGATGATTAAGACAATACAATAAATTTAGAGATCAGAGTTTAATTAACAAGCCACATCCTAGTGTCTTTATTGATTTTCTGAGCTTCTATGCTCTGATCTGTAAAACTGACCACTTAGCCTTTGTATCTCTTCAGTAGAGACTTAAAACAACTTTGAACACTTTTATATAGAAAAATATTGTGACGAATGTGTTGCTGAATATTAACAAGAACACTTAATCAAATCTGAATTTATTGGCATATATTTATATTATAAGGGGATCAAAAAAGACAGAAACAACCAGAATCAAAATTGTATCTGGAAAGCATAAGAAATAGATTGTGTGTATTTGTCAGTGGTAATGGTTGCCTGTAAGTGAATAGTGATAATGTTCACTGAAAATTTCCTTCTGGAACCTCTCAATCACACACTATGTTTTAAGAAGCAATAAGAATCTTGAAAGAAACTGAAACCTTTGTGCCCATTTACCTTATAGTTAGTTCCTATTCATATTAGAAAATTAGATCATGTAATTAGAAATTTTGACTCATTTAAAATTAAAATACAAGCACCTCTTTATAATTCTTCATTAGGATAACATCTAAAAAAAATCTTTACTAAATATTGTATCACCATGATGCTTCTCATTTTTTAAATAGTACAGAAATTAATGCAAGTATGTGTGTTTTGATAATACACATGTGCTTTCAGATATATCTATTTGGATGTTATAGAACAGCTGCAATTTGTTTTCAGTTTCATAGCAGACATTATAGATACCTCTCAGAGTAGTATGACTGTGAAGACTGGTGTCTATAGAGCTTGGTTCACACTCAGTAGATAAATTTTCTTAATGTGTGGCTGTAAATTGACAGAAGGGTATCGGTTGCTTTCAAAGAAGATGGAACTTGGTGTGGAGAATCCTAACAGAAGAGACATCACAGAAAAAGAGGAGTGGAGAAGCTGTTCAATGCTTCTGGGAGCTGTTGCCAAAATCTGGTAACTGAATAATGTCTGGTATATTTTTCAAAATCTTATTTGAAGCCACTTTTCATTTTGGAAATTCAACATTTTTTAACAAGATTGTAACATTCACTATTTTCTTTATGTTTGTTTTTGAACAGTAACTGTGGTGAGCATCTTAAGTGCATAAACCCAACAGTGTTTCCACTAGAACTAAAGGCAAACCAAAGAACATATGAGACAGATATTGCATTCTGCATCCAGGGACTGCAGAAGGAGTTTCTTTGAATCAAGCTTAATCAAGTGTTTTATTAGCTGCATTGCTCCAGGGCCATTCATGAAGCAAACAATGGTAATTTTTAAAGTTACATAGTTTAATTTGTGATCTCTTTCATGTCCTGAATTAAGTCAGCTGGGAACTGTGGAGACAAAGTGAAAAACAGAAGCTGAACAGAAATATAAAAGGATGAAAATCAGTTTATTACCACTAGTAGATAATAGATGTAAAATTATGACACAATAGGAGTGATAATTGCACTTGCAAGATTAGCTTAAGAATACAGTAGACAGCCTGAATCTGAGTAAGAGACTAGAGTAAGAGATATTTTTTATAATTAAAGTGAGGTAATTTTTTTCCCCAGCCTAATTAATTCATCTGTGTTTACAAATGTTCATTAAATTGTATGTCCACATATTGAAATATATTTGAAAATAATCTATTAAAAATAAACAAAAGCAAACCAACAAAACAAAAACCAATCAAAAAGCTAGGAAAGACAAAGGATTGAAATTAAAAATTAAAGCTAAAATGAGATAAACTTCTATTATGAATCATAAAAGCTGCAGAAAGGTTCAGCATCCTTTGAAAACTTATTTATTTATCAAGATTTTTCATAAAATATCTTGTAGGTGAATGTGGTTTAACTGAAGTTGGAAAATAAGCTTTTTTTTTTTTTTTTAACTGACCAAAACTGATTTGAGTATGAATGCAAGGTGACCAGCTATTATTAGAATCATAGAATCATAGAATAGTTAGGGTTGGAAAGGACCTCTAGGATCATCGAGTCCAACCTTCACCCTAACATCTATCTGTCCATTAGACCACAGCCTCAAGTGCTATATCCACTCTTGTTTTAAACACCTCCAGGGATGGTGACTCCACTACCTCCCTGGGCAGCCCGTTCCAGTGCCCAACCACTCTCTCAGTGAAGAGTTTCTTCCTAATATCCAAGTTAAACCTCCCCCGATGCAACTTGAGGCCATTTCCTTTCGTTTGATCATTGGTAATTTGGGAGAAGAGACCAACACCAGGCTTGCTACAACCTCCTTTTAGGTAGTAGTAGAGAGCAGTAAGGTCTCCTCTTAGTCTCCTCTTCCCTAGCCTAAACAACCCCAGTTCCCTCAGCCTCTCCTCATGAGGCATGCTTTCCACACCCCTCACCAGCATCGCTGCCCTTCTCTGGACCCGCTCCAGCACCTCAGTGTCCTTCGCGGACTGTGGTGCCCAAAACTGGGCACAGTACTCAAGGTGAGGTCTCACGAGTGCTGAGTACAGGGGCATGATCACCTCCCTACTCCTGCTGGTCACACCATTTCTGATCCAGGCCAGGACACCATTGGCCTTCTTGGCCACCTGGGCCCACTGCTGGCTCATGTTCAGCTGGCTGCCCACCAGCACCCCCAGGTCCCTTTTGGCCAGGCAGCTCTCCAGCCACTCATCCCCAAGCCTGTAGCGTTGCCTGGGGATGTTGTGACCAAAGTGCATGACCCAGAACTTGGCCTTGTTAGACCTCATCCCATTGACCTCAGCCCATCGCTCCAGCCTGTCCAAATCCCTCTGCAGAGCCTTCCTACCCTCAAGCAGATCAACACTCCCACTTAATTTCGTGTCATCTGCAAATTTACTGCGGGTGCATTCGGTCCCCTCATCCAGGCCATTGATAAAGATATTAAACAAGACTGGTCCCAAAACAGAGCCCTGGGGGGACACTGCTTGTGACTGGTCACCAAATGGACTTAACTCCATTTACCACCACTCTCTGGGCCCGGCCATCCAGCCAGTTTCTAAACCAGCAAAGTATCCAGAGGAATTTTTATCTGACAAGACAGATGCTACGATGTAAGCAGTTGTTATTAGTCTGCAAAGATGGGGGGGCAGATGGATTCTCACAAGAGTTATTTTGCTGATATTATACACTCTTCTGCTAAGATAAGAAGAACAAGAGTATGTGCTGCAGCAAAAGTATGCTTTGGCTTGTGTTGGGCAGTTTATGCTATGAATAATAGCCTTCTGGTATTTTTTTTTCTTCATAGCAATAAGAAGAAATGTCAGGGAACTACAAAAATGAACTTATGAGCAATATCTCCCATACTCCGTGTCTTCTACAGCTTCCCAAAAGAGATCTTTTCCATATAACAGATTACTTTTGCTACTTCCCCCCCCCCCCGCCTTGTAAAGATGCTGAAGGATGTCCTGTTTTGGACAAGCAGGAAAACTATGGGTAGACGCACACAACTCTTAAGTAGTGAAATTATAAGACTATCTTGCTTCTCCTTCCCTCTTCAAAATGCCACAGTTAGGTGTTAATGATCACAGGTGTGTCTTCCAAAACCAGAAAGGAATTTAAGATAAAAAAAACCACCAACAACAAAACCCAACCCTGTTCGAAACAACACCCTACTGTATGTAGCTGTCTAGTACAACTTCAGCACATTCTCTAGTTAAACCTTGCTATTTTCCCTCTAGCAACCTCCTTCCCTAAAAATGGAGCTACCGCACCCATCCTCCTTTTCAGAGGCCTCCTTAACTGGCTCATTAAGGTGGCCCACATCTGCCCACACTAACTGAATCACAAAGCATGTTGCTTGCCTCTTCTCACACCTATAACCACCAGACTGAAAGGACCTTGCAATTACTCCTTAGGAATTCAATTCTTCAGGATGCATAGGCCCAAGAGGGAACCCCCGTTGATCACCTCATTTACACTATAATGCATAAAACCTTCACGAAGTGTCCTTAACAGTCCAATTTGGTTGCAGCTGATAAATTAAAGACTTGTGTGAATGGCACTATAAACTACTGGATGATTACCGTAGGGCTAAGGACCATGAAAAATGAAAGTTTTAGGTTTTTTTTTCATAGTGAGATACAAATAATGCTTATTAAAATCAGTGGAAATTCTTTTATCCCATAAAATAGGACTTTATGTTATAATCTCTTTGCATTGTGTAGCTTTTGATTGCTGTATGTCTCAGATTGCTATCTGTAAAATGGGGATAATAAAGCCTAACTACATTTTACCTACAGCTGTTGAGTGTCACTTTCTTCTGAAATACTTTCTAGTATTTCAGAGATGTGCTGAGTATAGCATTTTCTTCTGAGTTTTCCCAGCTTCCAAATAAAAAGAAAAAATTACATTTTTGTTATTGGCTTTATTTTAACCTTAAATTTAAGAAGGAACCCCCTTTTCAGGTTGCTGACTCCATTATTTTTAATTCTAATTCAGCAACTGATTTTGCCCAGACCGTTTGATGCTGTGTTAGATTGAAGTGTGAGAAGACTTGTACATTCACTGACTGCAATGACTGACATTGCTAGTGAGCAACAGTGATTTCAAGCATGCGCTTATTAATGCTTTTATCCTTTTTTTTTTTCCCTGATGAAGTGACCACAAAACCTCCTTGGAAATTCTTCCAAATAAGGAATTTTGTCATACTCTATGCTACTGTAATGACACCTCTGTTCTGTTAATGTCACTGCTACCCACAAGGATCCATCTGATTCACTAATAATCATGATGAACTTTTCAAAATTAAATAATGTGTTGATTGCTTGAACTGTATTTACTCTTAGTTACCAAGTTTTTAATTAGAATGAGAAAATACTTTCTCATTAGAAATGACTTGCTATTAATTATCTTAAAACTAAGTTGGAATGACACAGTCACTTGAACAGAATTAAAAGATAAAATTTTTAATCTAATTTTTAAGGTTGGTTTCTTCATGTTAAAATTATCTAGAATGTCTGAGGACAAGCTCAGTAGGATGAAGTTTCAAGAACAATAACAAGAGACAATAAAAAAAAACAACACAAACAAAAAACACCTGTTTAAGTTTCTAGCTGAAGTTATTTTTGGGGGATGAATTGTAGACCCTGGTAAAAATAGGGTTGAGCATATAAATATATACATATTTATAAAATGAAAAAACTGACAGAGCTTAACTATAGTCATTATAGTGAAACTGTAATTCAAATAGACTGGTTTCAGTAGCAGGACAAAAAATATTTCATCCATGAAAGACATTAAGTCCCGGCTACTCATTGATGAGGTTGACTGGAGCTATTCGGTACATACCTGTGTTTTACTTTTTTTTACCCGAAGAAGATATTACAAGAGATATAGGAAGTAAAAACCAAAACCCTAAGTTTTGGCCTTATTTTTCTTCTGGCCAAAGCTGTAATTAAATTGCCAGGACCAATGCACCTTCATTTAAGCTACCTTTATACAAATTAAAAAGAACAAAATTTTCATTACAGTTCACATCTGCAGTCATTTTATATCATAATGTAAGTACCTTTGAAACCAAATTCTGAGGGTCTTCATTGTCTCCATCTTTAAATATGTCTAGGGTTTTCATGAGTACAGCTAGGAGGGCTGCATATGGATATGAGAAAGCACAAACCACCAATATTTATGAGTCCTCTATCACAGACCCCTCATGTGAGGCCTGGACAGTCCCTGGAATGGACATTGCTGGACATTTCTACCTTTAGGATTATATGGTCCATTAAGTAGAATTAATAGAATTACAGGTCTTTTTTCCCCTCTGTAATATAATCCTTATAAAGATTCCCTCTTTAAAAAGTCTGCCCATAGCTAGGATACCAATGTTTTTTATTCATTGAGCTAACAAAGGTCCATATGTACTGGTGTGCTAGCCAGGAGGACTGTTTAGCTAGTTTGGGAAAGAAATGTGGTAGTTGTGCTCCCCAAATCCAGAAGCAGCAGAGTTCGGGAATTATGTGGATTCACTAGAAATATAAATGCCCTGGAAAGGATCACCCAGCACAAGACCTTGCTCCACCTATAGACCAGGTACAGGACAGTTATTGGAAAGACAGATGCGTCTTTCCAAAGGTGCTGCAATGGCTGTAAGGTAGCCATCTAATTTTAAAGAAGCCTACTGTTGGGATCTTGTTGTAATCAAGGTACAAAATCCATGGTGTGAGGGCAGGGAGGATATCTAAATTACTGTATCATTATTTTAATATTGTTCAGGGACAGGACTCAGGTTTTGCTGATTATTCACCTGTATTATCATCATACCAAGATATGTAAAGGAAAAAGAATTAATTTCTTCACAGAGAAACATAGAACCATAGAATTGTTCGCGTTGGAAGAGACCCTCAAGATCAAGTCCAGCTGTTAACTCAGCACTGCCAGGTCACCAATAAACCATGTCCCTAACCATCACATCTACGTGTCTTTTAAATACCTCCAGGGATGGTGACTCCACCACTTCCCTGGGTGGCATGTTCCAGGGCTTGACAACCCTTTCAACTTTTTCCTGATGTCCAGTCTAAACTTTCCCTGGTGCAACTTGAGGTTGTTTCCTCTTGTCCTATTGTTTGCTACGTGGGAGAACAGGATGACCCACACCTCATACTCTTTTCATTCTTTTTTACAGAACATAGAAGTAAATTTGTTTCTCAAGTGACTGAAGATAACACACATTCTGTCTAAGAGCTGAAGATATGTAAGTGGTCCAAAGTATTTCAAGATCTTAGAAAACTCCAATGTGTAGAACCAAGGAGATAAATCCTGTAGGCTGCTCTAAAGTTGTTTCAACCATAAAATCTGTGGCTTGATTTTCCGTGGCGTGAGGATTGCATTGGCACACATCATGTCACAGAGTTGTGCCACATCTCTCTGTGCTTCTCCCGCATAGAGTCAGCTGCATTTCTATACATCCAAAAAGAGTTGTACACACTTCATTCCAACATTTGTAGAGCAGATGGCAGGACTTTATAATGAACAGCAGGGCTCAAACCTGAAGTTCTCCAGTGTTACCCATCTCCACATTTATAGTCAGACTGGTGCACAGATGCTATATGGGTTTACAAGGTGTCTATATTTTTGAACATTTTTTTTTACCTACACCCGCTTCTTTTTATTCAGATGCCATTTTCCTGGAGAAAGTAAGGTTATTCACTGACAGAAATGTACATGTATTTCAGTGAATTCTTTTCTCTATTTCATAAGTAGTTAAGTCCATGTTTGGCTCTCTGGATATTTTTCTGCTACTTACATTCAATAGAAAATGTTGCACAGAATGGTTTTAGAGTGGAAAAGTGAAGACAGCAGAACATAAAATAATTACATGTTCATGAATGTGAATATTCATAATTAAGAGCCTGAAATAAACATGATGCATAGGAATACTTTTCAATTGGATTTTAAATTCAACTAAACACACATTTTCTTTCCTAAAAACAAAACAAAACAAATCTTTAAAACATTTTCAGTTCACATTTCATCAATATTATAAACACATAAACTGAAACAGCCAAATATGTTAAGCTATGTAATTGCTGAAATACATAAATAAATAATCTTTTTAGCAACCGGTTATTAATTTTTAGGTAATGAAACTGAAAAAAAGGAAAAAGAAAGTAAGATTCAAATCACTTATTAAAACCTAGAGGGTGGGCCCTGATACATCCTTTGTTTGACTAAATTGTGAACTACATTAATAAAACACATTCAGCCCTGAGAAATATTTGTCCCCATTTTCCCTAAGCACTTAATTCCATTTAGATTTAAATTCAAACCCAAAAGATAAGTTATTTTCTCTTTAATAAAAATCTAAAATATATGTGACTGTCTAGAAATTATATCAGATGCAGAACTCAGCATAGGTAATTACGCTAAGATCTGGGATACAGTTAGACTTTGATATTTGTTCTGTTTGAACTTTCTTTTTGCATATCTGTTCAGCTTTATTAGGAGAGGAGTGTTACCTGAGAAGAAAGACAAAGTGGTTTGATCAGGTTTTAGGGAAGAGAAAGATAGAAGTTAATTTTTCAAAGATTAATTTATTCTAAAACCTAGTCCAACGTCTAAAATAGTCCTTGAACTGTTCTGTCAACTACAGACACCAAGGTTCCTGCTGTTAGGTATGCTGTCAGAAGACAGAAAACAAAAATTATAGCAATAATCTTTTTATACCTGCTGGGTATATCTATATCTCTATATACAGAGTGAAAACTAAATAATTTTACTTCATAATGACTAGGTGACCCATTGCAGCACTCATGCTGTTCGTTGCCTGCATATGTAACAGGGACTATCACGGAATGGTAGGGGTTGGAAGGGACCTATGGAGATCATCTGGCCCAACTCCTCTGCCGAAGTACGTTTGCCTACAGCAGGCTGCACAGGAACTTGTAGGGGTGAGTTCTGAAAATCTTCAGAGAGGGAGATTCCACAACCTCTCTGGGCAGCTTCTTCCAATGCTCTGTGTCTCTCTCACAGTAAAGTTTTTCCTTATGTTTAAGTGGAACTTTCTCTGTTCCCATTTCTGTCCATTGCCACTTCTGGCCACCACTGAAAAGTGATTTACCCCATCTTGTTGACCCCTGCCCTTTAGACATTTATAAGCATTGATACGATCCCCTCTCAGTCTTCTCCAAGCTAAACAGCCCCAGGTCTCTCGGTCTTATAAGAGAGATGCTTCAGTCCTTTCATCATCTTTGTAGCCCTCCATTGGACTCTCTCCAGTATTTGCCTGTCTCTCCTGAACTGGGGAACCCAGAACTGGACACAGTACTTCAGATGTGGCCTCACAAAGGCAGAATAGAGAGGGAGGAGAACCTCCCTTGACCCACCAGTCACACCCTTCGTAATGCACCCCAGGATAGCACTGGCCTTCTTCACCACAAGGGCACATTTCTAGCTCATGGTTAGATTGTTGTCCACCAGGACTCCAAGGTCCTTCTCCATGGAGTTGCTTCCTAACAGGTCAACCCCTAACCTGTATTGGTGCATGAGGTTATTCCATCCCAGGTCCAGGACTCTACACTTGCCCTGATGAAATCCCTAGTTCTGCAAAACTAAAGAGATGTATCTTTGCCAAGATTAGTACTTCAGATAGACAATAACAATCTTTTGGCATCCAAATTAACTGGAATTAACATCAGAGATTGCTGATTTTTATCAGTTGTTCAGGAGGGATAAGTCTAGATTTTATTTTGCATGAAGAAAGCAATAATGGAAAACAGACATAAATCCTCACCATCACTACAGAATATATGATGAGTACTGCCCTAGAGATATCTTTTATTCTTAAGGTACTTTTTCCCTCTATGAATTTTCATTCTGTATCCAAGCTGCTAACACTCATTACCAGAAACTTCTAAATATCACTAAAGAAACAAAGTTTCATTTTCTATTTTTAGATTACATGAGTAGGCTTTCAAGCACATATATTTACTTCTTGTACTAATTGCTAGCTCAGTATAGGGTATAACAGACCAAAAAGCACAAATAAAACTTAGACACAAAATAAGACATAAGTGCACCCCACCTTCTCTGTATTTCTGATAATTAGGGAACATCGATTTTGTGCTACTGTAAGATCTTCTCTTGAACACTCTTTTATGTTTAATTGCATGGGTTGAATTTTCTTTCTGTATTTAAGTTCTTTTCCTTAATTGCCACTGTCTTGCATTACAAAAATAGCACTATAATGATTTCCACATGAACGTAAAAAAAATTTCAACAGTTCATTGATTTTAAATGTCCTGTAGTTTCTTAAGTCCCAGGTGTAGATGCTGCCAAGCTTTTCAGAATTCTGAAGAGTTCTTAAATTTTGGAAGCAGTGAATAATTTTAGTTTGTTCTGAATTTTTATAATCTATTGCTTCATTAAATGCTAATGCAGGGATACACCAAACCTTTATACTTTAATTTCTTCATCTAACATTTCAATATTGCTTTACAGATGTTTAAGACTTCCTCTTTACTAAGAAAGGGGGTCATCAGGATTAAAATTACACATTTGGCACCCTTCTGTTCTAATAGCGTCTAGAAGCTCTCCCAAAATAGTGTTTTACTGTACACATCATAATAGCATATGACCCTACCCACAGTCCACTGAAATAGGTAGTATCTCCACCACCCCACCACCCCCTATGGCCTTTTGGTACTGTAGAGCTGCAACAAGAAGTAATTTCTGATGAAATTTAGAAAATCGGTAACAGTGAGATGAAGGATGGGGTTACTAAATTATGAATATATTTTGCTGTACATAGAATTTGGAGACAATGGTCTTTTAAGTCATGATTCTAGTATAAAATTACTTCTTTCTAGGGAAAAGCCATCAGACACTTTCAAGTAATATTTTGAAACAAGTGAAAAACATCAAAAGTCTCTAAAGGTTAACTTCACCTTTTTAAGTTCTTTACACCTCTGTAGTGTTTTACACTGCTCATGATGATGGCCTAACACAGTCTTATGAAGGATAGATAACAGAATTCTGTATATTTGGTATAGGATTAAATGTAATTAGAAACTTGAGTTTGACCTTAAATTTAGCAATTTGATATCTGAATGCTGGTTAGTCAAATGGACCCTCACCTTCTGAAGTGTTTTGAAGCCAGTTATGGAGGCAGAAGGGAATTCCTGAGCACATCTTATACAGGGAATTGAATGTGGCTCCAGCCTGAGACTTTCATGCCATGAAGTCCTCTGAATTCATGAAATACTTTTTCCTCATCTTTCTGATTTAGATGTATAGAAAGAAGCATTCTGAAAGAAGCTTGAGCATAAATACTAGTTGATGAAGCTGTATTGGTGTGGCTGCATGGTGTGGGAGAGGGATGATACTAAGGAGGAAGAACAGGGAACTTAATAGAAGCTGACACACTTAGATATTGAGTCTGTGGAAAAAATGGGTTTTACAGGAGTTGAGAATTTTTTGTTGTAATTTGGGGTTTTTGTTGGTGGATTGATTTGGTTGTGGTTTTGATTTGTTTTCTTTTCTTTTAAGGAGAATGTTATCCCTTTTCCTTCCATATTAATCTCAGCAGATATAGAGCAAAAGAATTAAAAATAGCAGAAAAGGTTATAAGTAACACTAAAAATCCTGACTCTGATGCTTATTCTACTGTCATTTGGAGCAAACCTTGTTGAAGGATAAAAAAAAAACATAATCAGACAACTCATATGCAAATATGAAGATATCCAAGGTGCCTTCCAGCCCCTGATGTCCTGACATCCTGTGTGTGAGAGTCCGTATGCCTAAAGTTGTAAGCTTGAAATACATCCTCCTAGTTGCCATGAGGTTCTTAAAATTTTAGCGCTTCATGGTCACTGCAGCCAAGGTTATCCCTGAGGCTCACGTTGGTCACCAGCTGTTCCCTGTTGGTGAGAACAAGGTCTAACATAGCACCTTTTCTTGTTGGTTCCTCTACCATTTGGAGGAGGAAGTTGTCATCTATGCACTCCAGGAACATCCTGGATTGCTGGTGCCTTGCTGTGTTGTCGTTCTAGCAGATGTCAGGGTGGTTGAAATCCCCCACGAGGACCAGGGCCTGACACCACTTATATCTGCCTATGGAGGGCCTCATCTGCTTACCTCTGCTGGTCAGGTGGCCTGTAGTAGACCCCAACTGTAACATCACCTTCCCTGGTCTTCCCTTTATTCTTATCCCATACACTCTCACCCAGCTCATCATCCTTCCCCGTATGGAGCTCCATCGATTCTAGCTGGTCGCTGATGTAGAGGCCAACACCTCCTCCCCTCCTACCCTGCCTGTCCTTCCTAAAGAGCTTGTATCCGTCTATCCCTACATTCCAGTCATGGGAATCATCCCACTAAGTTTCAGTAATAGCCACTGTGGTTTTCCAGCAACACAGTGGCCCTTAATTCATCCTGTTTATTGCCCAAGCTGTGTGCATTTTCATAGAGGCACTTAAGCTTGGCTGGCCGTGTCACCCTCTTGTGCAAATCCCCCTTGATTCCCTTGGGGTGTCCTGGTATATCATCCCTGGCTTGTCTCAGGGCAAGAAGTTGAGATATTATACTATATATACTTATACAAGTTGAATAATATACTCTTTAAGCAGCCAAAAATTTAATTCCTTCAAAGAAGTATTATAATTTTAAGTTTTTCTCATCCCAAATTAATAACTGTTTTCCAAAAGTAAACTTTTGCCTTGAAATATTTCAGTTTTGTAATCAGGATATTTTCCATCAGAGAATCTAATCTTCGGATACACATTTTCTATTCATTATTACTGTTTACATTTATAAAAGCATCTCACATTCATTGTCATAGAGGACTTATTTTGAAGATAAAAGGAAAAAACTTTAAAGTTCTGTTCCTTCAAATATATATACCATACTTAGATATTAAAGTAATTCTTAAAGAATATAAAATATTTTTACGTATATAAATATACTGGTTTAGTTACCTGCATAAACACTGAAAACATGTGCAAGATGTTAGTTGTCACAACTTTTCCTCGACTATTAATATACAGCAAGGAACATTAAAACTAAAAATCCAGATACTGACTACTAAACATATACTGGAAATTCTAAATGCTGTGTTGAATTATTTATTTTTCCTTAACCATCAACAAACAGATGAGTTAAGGACTGCTTTCCTACTCTGTCCTTAATGAAAATCAGCCTTTTTTTTTTTTTTTTTTTTTCCAAAGAGAAAGTGCTTCTCTCAATAGAAAATCTATGAGACATTAATTTTCTGGAAGTGCTTTTTGATGTAGCAAATTTGATGTAAAATTCTCTCTGGGAGAGTTTTTATTTTTTTTTAAACCAGCATTACAAAGACGTCAGCAGATGCTGCTAAGGCAACTTTTCAAACTAGTAATTGCTATTTATTTCTTGAAATTAAAATCAAATAATAGTCAAATAATGTTTCAAAGAGCAATATTTTTTTAAAAGTGTTTTCTTTACTAAATAGTGCATATGGTTCACTGGACAGTATATAAAGAACAGTCATCTCTGCTGGTGCTAAGCTGGGAGGCAATTTGGTTTTGTTTCTCTCAAAGGATAGCGTGTGCATTCCTTTGATCCACTAATTCTCACCTGTGATACTGTGATTACATGGATGAATTGCAAAGGGGCATTATCAGTTAAATTGCCAAGTTCAGACGATGGTGGTTTTCCCAAGAACAAATATTTCAATTTAAAATTCATCTGAAGCTGTGTGCACAAATATTTCTCAGTTTTAAAAGACTACAGATGGGCTGTTTTAAAGACATCTAATTATGCAAAGTGCTGGCCACCTCCCCTTTCCTCTAAATGATAGGAATTAACCACAGGTGTCTGTTTTAAGTGGTGGCCCAACCCTTTCTCATAGAGCATTACCAAATTTCTTTGTGATACCTCTCTGTAAGGTTTCCTGGGTCTAGGCTTGACTACTTCTTTTGTAATTTCACTGGCACAGTTTCTAGGCATTGATTTATCTCTTAATTCCCTTTAATGGCATAAGGGCTGTTTGAGCCAACTGCAGAAGACCTGCAAAGTTCACCACTGACATCTCTGTAGCTTCTTCAGCCAAATTCTGGATTTTCAAACATTGCTTGTAGCTATTTCTGCAGACACAGATATAACACTTGAAGTGAGAAGATTGTTTTTTAGAGGATGTTGTAAAGCAACAATAACAAAAATCACTGCAATTTGGGCAATAAAAACAATACCCTGCCTTTAGCAAAGAAGCAATTGTACACAAAATCCTACCTCTGCTTTATTTTCCCTTAAGAGCAATTTTGTCCTCTCACCACACCAAACCTTTCTTTGAGACTCATATCTCCAAGTGAAGATTTCCTTGATCTTTGTGGAGTGTCTCTCTGTGTAACCATCAGTCTGAAATGTCTCTCTTCCCTACCACTGTAGGGGAAGATGCTTGTTGTCCTGAAAAGAAAGCAATTCACATAGTTTTAATTATAAGACTGATGTTTTGGTTTTGCTCTTGTTCCCTTTCTGGATAGATGCTATTAATACAGTTTCCCCTTTACATGCAAACCTTGTGGAAAACTGCTTTCCCTACCTTATAATCTTCTAATTACAATAAGGTGTTCCTGTTTGAAGGAAAATGATTAAACTTAATTCTTGAGTCACATCTCTGTGGTTCACAGCAAAATATTTGTTCTATGTAGAACTTATCTAACTTCCACAAAATGTACAGTGTCTTCTGCCACCCTGAGATAGATTGGGAACCATAGAACTGGCTGAAGGACAGAGCCCAGAGAGTTGTGGTCAGTGGAGCAGAGTCTAGCTGGAGGCCTGTGACTAGTGGTGTCCCCCAAGGGTCAGTGCTGGGTCAAATACTGTTCAATATATTCACCAATGACCTGGATGAAGGGATAGAGTGTACCCTCAGCAAGATTGCTGATGATACAAAACTGGGAGGAGTGGCTGACACTCCAGAAGGTTGTGCTGCTGTCCAGTGTGACCTGGACAGGCTGGAGAGCTGGGCAGGAAGAAATTTAATGCAATTTAACAAGACCAAGTGTAAAGTGCTGCATCTGGGGAAGAACAATCCCATGTATCAGTATAGGCTGGGGGCTGATCTGTTGGAAAGCAGCTCTGGGGAAAAAGACCAAGGGGTCCTGGTGCATGAGGATGACCATGAGCCAACAATGCACCCTCGTGGCCAAGAAGGCCAATGGCATCGTGGGATGCATTAAGAAGAGTGTGGCCAGCAGGTCGAGGAAGGTTCTCCTGC
>JANHFX010003807.1:0-13037 GCA_027560015.1 Chloroceryle amazona
GGTGGGTGAGGGGTTGTCCTGGCCTGGCCACTGTGGCAGAGCCACGGTCCACGCTCCCATGCAAAGTGTGGAGGAGGTGAGTGCCCTGGGGATGCTCTGGGGCAGCTCCAAGCCCTGGCTGGTGTCTTTTTCTCTGCTCCAGAGGCAGCTCCTGGCCAGTGGTCCCATGCCAACAGCAAGATCCAGAGGTGTCTGGAGGCTGTGCTTGGCTCTTGCTTGGCATCGCCTGCCCTGACCCGATGCCTGTGCCAACAGAGCCGCAGTGCCAGCAGGATGCAGCTAATGCCAAAGGGCTCCTTACCAAGAGGCTGGCCTGCCTCAGCAGCACACCCCCTGTGTCCCAGTATGAGAGGCTGTGAGGGCTGGTCTCTCCACCCCATTGCTCTGGATCTATTTTTGGTCCATGGGGCAGTAGCTGAGGGCAGCCAGATCTGGGTGCAGGATGTACCTGACTGGAGACAGCATGGGGTGATTGAAACACAGGCGGGAGGAGCATCCTTAGGCTGAAGCCAAGTCAAAGATGAAGAGGTGAACTCGGCATTCTGGGGGCCAGGATGTGTGATACACAACGTGCCAGTCTCAGCCTGAGCAGCAGGCAGGGGCAGAGGGCAGCTTCCTGGTACTGCATGGAGGCAGGGACCTGCTTGATGGTCGTTGCTGGTCCTCCTGCTCCCTGGGCAGAGGAGGGGGTCCCTGCACTGATCCCTGCTGTGGCTCTGCCAAAAGATGTCCAGGGAAAGCAGGGAGAAGATATGCAAGTGCCCAAGCACCAGGGAGCCTGTACCCTGCCAGCTGGTGAAAATTTTGGTGTCCAGGTTCCTCTGCTTTAAGTGCATTTCACATGATATCTTATTTGATGGAGGGACAGGAGCCAGCAGTGGACACACCGTATCCCTGCTGCTGGCTAGAACTGGGACTGTCCTGGGGAGCAGGGTTCTGGGACTCCCCCACCCAGGGCCTGTGGCTGCCAGCACCCGTGGGAGGTTTGGGGATGGGATGTCTCTGTGACACACATCAGCCTCCAGCACACACGGACCCTGCTGGGCAGACTTTGGCTGAGGATGGCTGTGCTCTGATCCTTGCTCCTGCTTGTCCCAGCATCCCAGCCCAGGCATGTGGACTGGTGGGCACCGGGAGGGGCAGGTGGAGGAGAAAGGCTCGGCAGGATTAACAAATCGACCCGTTCCCCTTCTTTGCCTGTGCTCCCTGCCTCTTGCACCCCTTCCATGTGGCTGTGCCCATCCACTCTGTGTTTGTCTTTGAGGCAGGAGTTAGGCTGGGCACGGCAGAAACAGGGTGGCTGTGGCTCTGCTGGGTGCTGCCTGGACTCTGTTGCCATCCCTGCTATGGAAATGGGGTGGGATCATTTTCTCCTGTACCTGCCATGGGCTGGCACTGGGCCTCAGCCCCTGACCTGAGTGTTGGGCTAGGTCTGTGCAGGGTGAATGAAAGACATGTCCAGTGAACACACAAACCACAGAACCAGTGCCCTTGGATGAGCAGGTGTTCACAGTGAGATGCAGAGAGGGTCATAGGAACAGGATTCCTCCCTCTCCAGGGCCCCAGCGTAACTCCAGGGCTTCCCTAGTAGTGTGTCCAAGCACCTGGAGACCTCAACCACCTAGAGCAGCTCAGGGCTGCTCCAGCCTACTCCAGAACCCAATCCCGCAGCTGTTCCCAGGTGGAGAGGAGACCTGGGCAGGCAGTCCTGTGGGCCTGGAGGAAGCTGCTCCCTGGGTGGGGGGGAGCGGAGGATGGGCATGAAGATTTACTTGGCTTGCACCTCGGTGGATGAAGCCACCAGCCCAGCCTAGGAATGTGACATGGGATATCCAGGGGACATTTACAGCGTGGGGGGAACAAGGCTTCCCTTGGTGCCCTTCCTTGCTGGAAGAAGGTGATTTCTGTCAGCGGGAAGGCCCACAGCACAACCTTGCCATTGCAGTGTAGGGCAGACAATGGAAACCCCAGGAACTGGTCCCCAGCCACCACCAGGCCACTGTGGACCCATCCAAAGGCCATACATGGCTGAGTGTTCCCAAAATGAGCAGGAATGGCCTGGAAGGTCCTGAAGATCAGAGACCTTCCTTAAAGCTGAAGTGGCAAGTGTTTGACCTTCCTCTGCTCACTGCCAGACCAGGGAACCGCTGGAGAGGAACTGGGATACCCGGGACCGGGATTTGTGTGGGAAAAGGCCCTCGCTGCACTGTTGGAGGAGTTAAGACGGGGAGCTCACGGTGGGATGGGTGACAGGCAACCGTGCCCTCACCCAGCCTCACGCCACGGGCAAACGAGAGGTGCCGGTGCCAGCCGTGTGCCTTCCCCCTTTGCCCGTGACACCAGGAGCCGAGTGGGAGCTGCCCTCTCCTGCCCTCCCCTGCCCTCCCCGTCCCTCGATCCCGCTGCCCGGGGCTGGGAGAGCCGAAGGCATCCCTGGAACGGCGCCGAAGGAGCGGAACATCCCGTTTCCGTGGCAACCGAGCGTCTCCCGGCAGTGGGAGCGTCCCCACCAGAGGGCAGTGGGCGCTCGTGGATGCGCCGTGCCCCGGGGAGGGGAGGCGGGGGGAGCAGAGCGGGGGGGTCCCAGCCCTCACCCCGCCGCGCCGGAGGCCTTGGCAGCCCGTGGTGGGGAAGGGGCTTCAGGAATCGGATGCCAGCACCCCAGGGGCGATGGGGTGCGCACCCTGCTCAGCCCCGGGAACCCAGCGCCCTTCTCTTCTGCGACCTCCGGGAGCCCTGGGGTCAGCTCGGGGACACGGACCTGCTGGGAGGGGGACCACCCTCGCCTCCTCTGCCTCAGCCGACGGGAGGCACTGATGTTGGCACCTCCGGGGCTGAGCTGTCACCTTCTCCCAGTCCACTGCACCATTTTCTCATTTAATGTCACTTTAATTCTTTCTTTCTGAAGTGAGACCCGCACGGGTCTGAGCCCTGCTGCCTCCCACGGACCTTCCCCAAAGCCTCCCTTTAGATGAGGGTGCTTGAACAGTTACTTCAAATGAAACCAGTGCAGATCTGAGTCGGGATGGTCCCTCCAACAGCTCCCAAGAGAGGAACTCAGGTCATCCCAGGGGAGCCGGGCTGTGCTGGAGGGGGCTGATTCCAGTCATGGTGGGGCCGAACCCCTTCTCAGCTCCCTTAATGCATCTCCAGCTCCATCCCGCCCTGGCACTGAAGCCACCTGAACTGGAGCCAAAAGCACATCACCACCATCAGTAACATTGCTGAGACGAGTGCTGGATTTACATATTTTATAGCATTAAACATGCACTGCAGCCCACACAGCACACCTCAGGGGCTTCGTGTCCACTCGACAGCAACTCCTCTGCTTGGCGTGGACACCAGCCGGCTGTCCTCCTGGGTGACCCATCCTTTCTGAAGGAGAACACCAGCAGGATCCCCTGTCCTGTGTGCCACAGGGGAGGATGATGAATAGTAAATCCTGCTCTCAGAGAAAGGCCTGTTTTGCTCTAGCAGCAGGATGGCCAGGAGCTTTCCCTGCATTCAGTCCTCTGCCTTCATACCACGCTGTCCTCAAAATATCTCCCCCCCACCTGCTTTGCCAGACCTGGCTGCACTGTCTCCAGTCCCATCATCTCCCAGTGCCTTGGCCTTACTGGAATGGCTGCATGTCTGGGGGTGTGGAGGGAAGCTGGGGGATCTCTGCATCACCTTATGGCCCCTGGCTAGAGGGTGCCTATAAACACATCACCTGGGGATGGGGGGAAAGAGAAGACTGGGGGTTTAGCGAGATCCTGTGAATTTACAAGAGTCAGAGGGAAAGTGCGTGTGGATTTCAGTCCTTGTTTGAATGCAGTTCCGTGCTGCAGCATTCCCAGGCTGAGAAGGAGTTTTCCCCGGTCCCTTGCATGGCTCTGTAGCCTCAGGCACACAAGCACAACAAGAAACATCTGTCCTTCTTTCATGCAATCAGTTTCAATCACTAATAATTATCTCTCCTCTTCCTTTTTCCTCCTCTGCTGGCTGCTGTCCTAGTGCAGTGTGGAACTACTGGAGACCAGGTATCCACCTGCTCAGTGCCAAGGCTCGCACAGCGTGGGGACACCGAGCCCTGCTGATTTTTTTTTTCTAGACAGCCTTGGCCAGGGCTTAGCCTTGCTTGCCAGACCCTGCAGTCTTGGGGATTTTGTTGGGAGCTACAGCTCTTGGAAGCAGGTGATGGGAAGATCTCAGCTCTTCGTGCTGGATAAAGGCAGTTTCCTTCTTGACAGAGAAGAAAGCTGTGAGTACAAGCTGGTAAAGCAAAGGCATCAACAATTTTTACCCTTTTAAAAAAGAGATTTCCAGTCAGTCTCCTGTTTTTTTGGGCTTGATCCTGTTAATGTAGCCTTGGAGCTATCATTCATCTGCCCTCTGGAGCAGGCAGGAAAGTGAGGATGGTTTCTTAACAATGCAAGAAAACCCAACCCCCAAACCACATCGTTCTCGTGGCAGGAGGGTTTGGGGTGAGTGCTCAGTTCACTCCTGCTTTGAGTTTGGTGAGAGCTGAAGAGGCAGAGTTTGGTGTCAGCTGTTCTGGGAAGCTCTACAGCCTCAGCCTGGGTGGCAGGGCAAGAGCAGGCTGTGGGGAGCTGGCAGGGCTGGGGATGGAGCAGCTGGCTCTGGAGTCTTGCTGCTGGGTTCCAGCCATGTGGGGCTGCCTGATGCAAATAGCAGCACAACAGGGTGATGTTTGTGTGGCTGGCAAGGTGTCAGGTTAAACCTGAGTTTACACTCAGCTTATCGGGTTAGATCTGGGCTTGTTTTAAACACTGGCAAGTGGTAAGCTCCTGGCTCTGAATACCTGTGAAGATGAAGCATATATATATTTACACATCTGTTATTAACCTAAAAATATAACCAAGTGGCAGATTACCTGCCTTAGTTTTTCATGGAAATTCAGGGCTCTGAGTCCTTGCAGAGAATAGAGAAGGACTGATCAACCCTGCAGGTCTCCAGACCTAGCCCATGCCCAGCTTGTCGATGTCAATGCAGCAGGATGACCCTGTGAGATAGGCAGGGTGAGAAGAAACCCTGAGGGTGCCCAGTCCATGTTTGGACCCCCAGCATTTCTCACAGCTCAGGTCTTCCCCCAGAGCAGGACAGTGGGAATCACACGGGTCTCCCACAGCAGCTGCCAGAGGAGATTCCTCTGCTGCAGACAGAAGGAGCCCTTGGGAGTCCCAGTCCTGAGCACCCTGCCATTTGGAAATGATCTCTGCACCCACCTGAGTTCCCACAAAAGAGGACAGTGCCCCTGATTTCCAGGGCTTCTGGACCATGTAGTTTGACCTTCCACAGTCTAAGTGGCCTCAGGATGTCCTGTCAATGCAGCTTCACAAGAGCTTTTTGTGGTGGCAGGTGGTGACTTTTGGTTTTGATCTGCTGAGAGAGGAATGGGTTCACCCCCAGCACCCAGCTCCCTTGCAGAGCTGGTCTCTGCTGGAACATTCTCCAGTGGTGCATGGTGTTCCTTGAGCAGGTGAAACAGTGGCCACCTCTGGAGTCATTGAACATCATCATCATCATCACATCAGCGCGTCTGGTTCCCTACAGCTTTGGCCTGGCAGGGAGATGTTCTCTGTGCTGTGAGCACCTCAGGGACAGTGGGTGTCCGAGCACTGATCTCTAAGACCATTGCTCTTCCAGTGCCATGGCTGCTGGTATGGTGTCTGGGCATCCCACCCTTACCATCAGCTGCAGCAGATCGCCAGGACTGCTGCAGTTACGGCACCTCCCTGGCTGAGGAGCTCGCTCTCTCAACTAGAAATTGTCGTCAGATCATGAGCTACAGTGGTGGCTGAAGGTGAAAGCTGTGCAGAGATGTAGGGACCTCTGAACTGGCCATTTGCTGTAGGCTGTCTGGGGTTTTGCACTCCCATCCTGAGGGAAGGCCCCTGGCTTACCCAGCATCCCTGCCCACCTCACCAGGATGACTCCCTGGCCCTGCTGCTGTGGTGTCCAGTGAGCCTTGCTGCAGTGGCTCTGGGTACATCCCTCACTCAGGACTGCTGTGGTAATCTTCAGAAGTAACCTTCAAAAAAAATCTTCAGAAGTAACCTTACTTTCCATTCTGTCTTATGGAGCAGAATGGACAGGAACTGTTTAACCAGCCAGAGCAAGACCTCCTCCCAAACCTGCCTGCTGTTGAAAGCCCTCATGAAATGTAGCCTCATCCACTTGGAGCCAAGGCGTGCAGAGCTGGGACTCGTTCCCATCATCAGCAACCCAAAGTGATGCATGCAGTCATCCATGCAGGTTGTCTTGCTGGCAGGCAGCAAAGGACCATCCCCGAAGGCGGTGGCTTCTTTTACCTTAGCTATTGTCCTGTTCCTCTCAGACAGCCTGCCTAGCCCTGGAGATGATGGCATCCCTGCACTGGACTGACATATCTCTGACTTTAGGGGACCACAGTGAGATGAATCCCAGCCCAGCGCACATGCTGAGAGTGTCCAGATGGAGAATCAGCGTAGAATATCAGATGCTCCTCACGTCTTTCCAGAGAAACCTTTGAGTCATTTGCTCCGAGGCTGTGTGGGCGTGTGGGTATTTGTACTCATGCACGTGGGCTTGCACCTGGCTACTTGTGCAGACAAATTCATCCCGTGCCCATGCGTGCACCCCGTGGGCCTCCTCAGAACTATGCTGTGCCCCTCTGCGCTCGGGCACCTGGTGGTACATCCGCAGGGAGGGGGCTGCTGAAGAACACGGGCAGATTCCCTTGCAGGCAGCAGCAGACAAGGTGAGGCTTCCAGCATGGCCACCATGGCTCTGCACGCTGATGCTCTTGGAGCAGCGCGCTGTCTGAGCACAGCAAGCTGGCAGAGACAAGATAACGTGCCATGGGGAGCAAAGCCGCTTGGATCACCTCTAAAATGCCTTATGCGATCAGACACTTATCACCTTAAATCCCCAGCTTGTCCTAGGTCACGTACCACAACCGGTCTATTACTAATATCATTAAGATCCCTTTGCTGGCTTCTAAATAATAAGCATAGGCGGGGACGCTGTGATTAATGGAGGGCTGATGGATGAAACCCCCTGTCACCATTTAATACCTGTAACAATAGATTCATTAACTAGGATTAGTTTCAGACATAAGCTTTCTATACCCATGGCTATTACTCACTCAGTTCATTAACAGGACAGCATTAGTTCTGGTACCTTTGAGCTAGGACACATCCTGCATACAAATGACGCCCGGCGCTGTAACTTTCAGGAAATCCAAAGGCTGTTTATAAAAAGCTGGAATCTCTTAATTCAGACCTGTCAGCGAAGGCATTGCTGCTCTCGTTTCCTGCACGCTTCCTTTCTGAAGGTGAAGGATGGAGGTGATGTGCCAACGTACGGCTTCCCGCTGCCCCAACTCCGGCCCTCGGGGGAGGCTGCGGGCTGGGGTGGCCGTCTGTGGGTGATTGTGGGGAGCTCCCTGTGCTTGCTGGGTGCTCACCACGGCGTGGCACTCGTGTTTCCCAGGAATTAACTCCGGAGAGTCTTACACGGTGGTGATTTCCTCATGCCACTAATCGTGCTTAAAGGCACTGGCTGACGAGCTGGCTGAGGGTTGCTGTGTCCTGTATCCTCCCAGGTTTGGCCAGTCTGCAGGAAGCAAGGAGACACTTTTGCTACCATATCTGGTGTGATTTTAAGCATATTTGTCCTCATGGTCTTTGGAGATGGGTGGTTGGACGCTTCTTGGTGGGGCTGTGATGGATGCAGGTGACGGAGGATCTCTGGTGTCTGCAGAAATGTGCACCCAAGTGTCTGCAGGTGACTGGGGGAGGTCAAGGTGGCACTGGGCAAGTGCAAGCAAGGAGATGCAGAGGCTTTGGGATGTAGCTGGCCAGTGTGGGGTAGAAGGGGATGTGTTTGCTGTCCTCATGGACTGTCACACAGGGAAATGCTTCAGCTGTAACTGACAGGTGTTTGCTTCACTCAGGATTTTGCAGTGGTGGCTCAACTCTGGTGGGGCTTTAGGCCAAAAAGACTTCTTGTCTCATCTTCTTTAGCAAGAGAGTGAAGCTACAGGGACATCTGCCTGGCTTAGATTTCCAGAGGCTCTCCTGTGCCTCCTGCTAATTGAGAACCTGAGGGGTGGTGTTTAAGAGGGGGATGGTTTTGGCAGTGCAGTTCTGGAGGTGGTTGCACAGGTTGGGTGGGATGTCCTGGCAGGTGGGGAGCTGAAAAGCCCCATGCCTTTTGTGGTCACAGGGTTGGGACTGGACTTTTCCAAAGTGGCAGAATAAACATTTTCCTGTACTTCTAGGTGAGTCCTATGCAGGGTAACTAAGGCCCCAGCACTGCCCAGGGAGTGAGGACACAGCATCAGCTGTCCACTCCCCGTGTACGGAAGTGCAGCGAGAGGTCCCATGGCTTGGGGCTTAGCTGCTGTGCTCACACAAAGACTATCTGTGAGCAGGATACTCCCCTTGTTGGAAAAACCATGGAAAAATGTATGTGTATCCAAAAATATTTGAGTGTTGAATTCAATCTGCAGAATTTCAGTCTGCTGTGGAAAGTGCCTTCTCAGTTTATCATAATAAGTGTGATAAGTTCATTGTTACAGAAAATGCACAATATGTTTGGCCCAAAAAGAAAAATAAGGCTTTTGAGGATGCAAAAGCAAAGCTGAATTCCTGCATTTTGATATGTTTCAGTCTCAGTCTCCTCCTATTAGTATGCAGTGCTGAGCCAGGGGGGCAGGAGCTGCGAGTTTGCACATATGGAAAGATAGGAAAGATAGGAGAGACAGAACCCATTTCCTCCAAGAACATTAACACGGGCTGAGAGAGCTCTGGGTTTCAGAGAGAGGAACTGGGGCAGGAGGGAGAAAGGAGAGGTAATTACATGTCATTTATAACGATTTAGATGCCACGAACCAAGGCCACGAACCCTTGTGGTCAGGAGGGTGTGTGGGCAGCAGTGGGGCCGCAGGGCATCCCTCTGAGCAGCACGCTGTGTCCTCCTGGTCCACCTGTGAATGATGGGGATGCTGAAGGTCTTTGAAGATACTGTGCTTACGGTGCCATGTGTGTGTTTGCATCACAAGGGGGGAATCCTGCGTTCGAGGAGAGGTTGATCTGAGGGGTAGCTTCAGGTCAAGTATGGAAAGAAATGAGGAGCTGCAAGCTCTGGTGCACACCAGCTGGCTGGTCCAGCTGCTGGTGAAAAGCAGTTCAAACACAGTTGCTTGATTTCTCTTGAGGTCAATGAGGAGTACAGAGAGTGCAGTTGGGGCAGATTAGCTCCCTGTGCTGGTCCAGACTGGGACATGACTGGCTGAGCAGCAGGTTATGGAGGACCTGGAGGTTACGGTGGAGTGAGTCCTATCCAGCAGAGCACGCTCACTGTACGTAAGGCAAATGCACTGTGCTCTGCTGGGACACCCACAGCTGGCAGATCAAGAGTGTTTGTCCCCTCATGCAGCATGGCGAGGCTGCATCTGGAGTACAATGTCCAGTGCTGGGCTCCCAGTTCAAAAGCGGTGTGGAGAAATTGGAGCAAAGGGAGGGTGAGGGGTCTGGGACACATGACCTGCAAGGAGAGCAGGAGGGAGGTGGGCTGGGTTAGTCTGGAAAATGTGAGCTGGTAACAGTCTGCAGCTGCCTGGAAGATACAGAGATGATGAAGCCAAACTCTTGCTGGTTGTGGTGGACACAGTTACAAGGGGCAACATCCGCGGGTTGCAGCTTGGGAAGTTCAGGCTGGATATGAGGGAGACCTTTTTCCCCAGGAAGATGACACAGCTCAGAAGGATCACAGAGACACAGGCAACTCCATCCTTGGTGAGATTGGTTTACACAAAGCTACAGCCACCCTGATCTAGTGCTGGTGACAGTCCTGCTCTGGGAGGAGGATGCACTGGGACCCACCACCAGCACTACCATGACCCTGTGAAGAGTGGGAGCAGTTGGACAGATGGAGCAGATAAGCCGTGCAGCCAGACACAGCCCTGGGGACAGCCCACCAGCAGACACCTGATGTTCCAGCACTTCAGCTCCTGCCAATGTCCCAACTTGGTCACAAGAGCCAGGGATGGCAGCAAGCACCATGTCCCTCATCTGAACTTGCTGTTAGCCTGCAGCAGTGCTTGTGGAGTCAGCGAGGAGCCGGCACGGCCAGACGATGCTCCTGCTCTTTCTGCCTGGGACGAATGAGCCCCTGCTCCATCCCCCGCTGCAGGCAATCCCCCAGAGCAGCAACAGGAACTTTCTATAGGGAGGATTTCAATAAATATGGGGAGGAGGGGTGGGAAGGGAAGGAGGGAAATATCTAATTTTTATTTCCTATTGCTCATTTCAGCTTTTAATCAAAAACCAGAAACAGCCTTTGACAATTTTGGCTCATTCTGATGAAAGATTTTTAATGAAAATGAAAACTGTCCATAGGGAATAGAAGCTTGAAAAAAAAGTAAGTGACAAATTCAATCAACCATCCAACCAAACTTGAGCCACAAACCAGTTTAATAAGAAAGTGGGGAGAGGTGGTGTAATCGTGAGAAGAGTGTGGGGATGTGTGGCCGTGATGGAGAAAGAGGCATTCCTGTGGTGGTCAGGAAGATCTGGGACACGTGGAAATGCGCTGTGTGATGTGGGTGCTCCCTGGGGCTGGCGGGTTTGCTCACACCCCATCAGTAGCTGCTGTCCTGTCTGGCTGCCAGAGGCAGGTAGGGATGCTGCATGGCCACAGGGACAGGGGCTGTGCTGGGTCACGGCCGTGGGTCAGCAGCGGGGGTTGCCTGCACATCTGCCAGACCCTGCCCGCTGCAGCCCTCCCCGAAAAGCACGAGGTGTTCCTTGCACACACGTGTTCTCGGTGCACACACACGTCCGTGCACACACACACACACGTTTGTGCGGTAGAAGGTGCAGCTCAGCTGGTTTCACTGCCAAAGGGGTAGATACCAAAGCCAGTGAGAGGAAGGTGACCATCCCCTTGGAGAAGGGGCATGGAAACGGTGGAGGCATCTCTCACATCCAACCCTAGAGGCACTGCAACGTGCACGCTCCCATGAAATGAGCTCAACACTTATTTCTGAGTCTTTGCATGGAGAAGGATCGGAGCCTGGCCATACCTGTCCCAAATGCAGGTTCACTTGGAAACCATGGAGGAAGTGAAGCTCGCACCTGACCCTGGTCCTAATCCAAGAAGAGCTGAGGCAAGTCAGAAAGCAGGTCCCACCCGTGGTAAGTGGTAGGTACCCTGTATTTACAGTAATAACAATAATTTACCCTTCACTATCACCTTCCAGCTGAAGAGCATAAAGCCCTTTGCAGGCATTAATTATCATTAGCCTAATGACATGGTTGATGAAACATGGGCTGTGAAAGCTGGAGTGATTCACCCAAGGTCCCGAGGCCCCTGCGGTGGCAGAGGCAGGAGTTACAGGCAGGTTTCCTCGGTGCAGGGCTGGCTCTGGGCTCAGGTGGGGCACTGAGAGCTTCATCTCGGTGCAGTCAGCGGGTGGCTGGCCGGCTGTGGGCTGGAGGTGTGTCACATTCCCACCTCCTCACTGGGACATCCCCGCTGGCTGGGGATTGCTGCTGGAGTTGGAATGGGTGGCAGCGGGGGAGCAAGCAGCACGGGCAGCTCCTCAAGCTGGGCAGCGGCTGGAGGAGCCCCACAGTTTTGGGGACCACAGTGCTGGGACCCTCCTGGGTGTGCCCGGGGCTGGACGCAGAGGCAGCACAGCCAGATGAGGAGCTGGGGAGGTGTGGGCACAGCTGCTGGAGCCCCCCTGTCTGCAGAGGACAAGGGGGTTGGGGCAGAGCATCTGCCGTGGGGTGCAGAGCCCAGCTCGGCCTGGGGCTGGCAGGGAGGGCTGGGGCACAGGAGGCTGTTCACACCACACAGAAAATTTCTTCTAAGGCGTGGAATGATTTATGGGTTATTACTGGCTGTGACAGGGTCGGCTGCCAGGTCTGGGTGTTTTGGGGTTGGGGGGTGTGGGAGGATAATGGGGACAAATTGGGGCCTGAAGGAATGCGCACCGTGCGGAGCAGGGGGAGGTGGGGGGGCAGAGGAGGTGCTGCCTTCTCCTCCGTTCCCAGACACAACCTGCTCTCATTATCCTGAGCCACCACAGGCGCTAACGCACACAAATATATTCTAATTTATTAGAGCTGGCAAAGATCTCTTTGCAGAGAGCGAACGTTTTATTTTTGAGGCTCAGTGGTTCAAGTGTTTGAAAGGGCAGCATTCTCTGTGCCTCCAATGTGGGGCTAATGATAATCTAAATTAGTTATTGGAAATAATTACCAAGGCTTTATTGTGCCAAGCATAGCAGAGCCCTGGAGAGCAGTCGCGCTCAGACACGGCCATGCAGCTAAAAGCTTTGATGCTTCATTAATATTCAAGGAGAGTCTTTGGCTGTTTTCCCTCCTCCCCTCGCGAGCTGCTGCAGCTCTCTGAATGAACCCGAGGCCTCCGGTGACACCGGCGAGGGGCCTGCCGATTGAAATTAGCGGTGGTACAATATCAAAGTTCACTGCACTCCTAATCTCAAATGGAAAAGGTGGGTTTCAGAAGATGCTATCGCTCTGCACGGCGGTGAGGATTCAGTGCCGAGACGGCTTCTTCTGGCTCCAGGCGCCTGGTTCCGGGCTGAGATAATGCTGGAGAGGTAGCATCTCCAAGGTTGTCCTACACAGCTGGGTTTTATGATATAATGGACCAAACTGGCTGCATAATTAATCAGCCTATATTTTTCCCCTAGTAAATCTTCCTGTGATGGGCAAACAGAAGCCCTGGAGCTGTCTTTGCCTGCCAGATCCATGGTGCTGCATGTGTGTCTTTTCCTTTTTCTTCTCCTCATCTCTCTTTTGGAATAAATGCTGTGATTTGAAAGTGACTCCAGCGCTGTTCACAAGGATGCAGGGATCTCAGAGCTGCTGTTATTTTTTTTGCATGCGAAGCAGCTGCAGCCTCCCTTCCAAAAACCTCTGGGCTCCGAGCAGGACAGCAGGATGTATTTTTGGATGCGGACTTGGCCTGGCAGGGCTCCAGGGAGAATTTCCTCTCCTTGCTCGGGCTTCTGC